>VZTL01054426.1:0-29063 GCA_013400535.1 Scopus umbretta
TACTATGCCAGTTAAACTCCACTGCTCAAGGTTTATTCATATTAAACAAAAAGCAAAACTCTGGTTTCATCAAGCGTTTTAAACAATATTGAAATAACTGCTTTGAAATTTTCACCCTGTTCTCAACCTGGTAAATGTTCAAGGCTTTGAGTGTCAGAACATACCACTTCCCCATGTTTCCAGTGACAATATTTTACCTTTTTTTCAATTCTATACATTAGGACTAATTTCCAATTTGCTCACTTCGGGAAAGGAGGATATTAGGATGCTTACAAACCCTTACAAAAAAAAGTAAGATCTGAATTGAAGGTTTTTGTTCACCTACACAGAAGTGTAATCATATGCGTATAGTGAAAATCACATAATCAATCACATTTCACATGGTGAAATCCTTGCACAATAAAATCAGAGTGCTTTTACAATGAATGATAAAGAAGTCAGGATTGCACAAGATCAAAAAATAATTGCCATATTTTTCATTTTCTTCTCATTCTTATGCATCACTATATTTTTTTTGCAGCATCCAGATAAGGACAAGCTACAATTTATGCACTGAAGGCAGATTTTGAGATGCACATGGCATTTAGTAAACAAAGCTCCATGTATACAACATTATGAAGCTGTCATGGCACCCTTCATATTCTATATTTAGCATATTAAAATCAACATTAAAAATGCAATAAATACCTTTCTCTAACCAAGCACATATGAATTCTGAATACAAAACAAGGAGGAAAGTATATTGGAAGTACATCAAGAATTAGTAAGTAAATCAAAGAATTCTTAATTAAATTTTGAACATAAAATAGAGAATATGGGCATTTTATAACCTGAACAGAGGTCCAAAAAGTACTGTGTGTCCCTATACACATACATCCTCTTTATTATCATGCAAATAAGTGAGCTTCTCAAATCAAAGCCCCCAGTGAGCACTTAATCCATTACTCTGCTGGAGGCATCATTCATGTGTGTTTTATGGTTTTTTTGCACAAAATCTATGGGTTTTTTTATTTTAAACTTAATATAAGCTCCCTCACATTTGCAAATAGAAGGTGCCAATTTAGTTGGTGGTATTTCATTGTGTATAATGTCCACAAAGTATTTCCCCTGTCTCATACTTTTACCCACTCCAAGGGTAGAAAAAAATACAAAGAAAAAATTGAGGCTTGACATAACTCTCCATTTTTTTGACTTAGCTGACAAAGTCAGTCAGACTCCTCAGACTCCCTGTGTTGTCAGTCTGATGAAGAGAAGAAAAAGTACTCCTCAAGAGTCAGAAACACAGTCCTAAGAACCCTACAACCATGTCCCCTTCCCACTTCCCTGCTTCTTGTCCCTTAGGTCATCACAAGAAGCAGAAATGTAAAATTCTTTCCCTTTTTCTCTCCCTTTGTCACAAATGCACACTAGGTTTCCCTGGCACATTTGCTCATGCAGAAGAACTGGAGCAGGCACCTGAGGACCAGGTCTGAGGCACTCACCACAAATGCCACCAGCTGAGGCCATAGACTGAGTCACTCTTTGATAAGTGCCTCAAAGACTTATCCTACATTCATTGACTATAAAAAGACCAGAGGGATATTAGCTGGGCACACTAAGTAGTTCAAACGAAGCAATTTCAATATGCATTTGCAAATGAACTACAAATTTGTTTCCCTTTGGCTCATGGTATGCCAAGATTTCTAAATAGATGAGTTGTGTGAGTTTATGCACCTATTGCTTCTATTGATTGCAAGACAACTCCAAATGAGAGGATTATATATGGATTAAAGAAGTTATTAATTTGATAATTTTGGTCAGCAGTAATTTAAGGACAATATTCTGAAGAAAATAAGATTCTTCTATGCACTCTACACTACAACTAGTTTTCTTCACAAAATTTAATTTCATATACTACATCTCTAAGTGTATTTAATATTAAGTAATGGTAACTGTTAGTTGCTGAGGACCTGGTGTTGTACTCAGTAGGTCATATGGTAAGGACAGGGCCCACCTGTATCAACACATTAGCTCAGATCTAGACCACACTCTTCAACCTCCTGGTTATTAAATTTCCTGAGATCTCTGTGAACTCCACTTCGATTCATGTTGTAGATGGGCCTCAGCACAGATACTGGACTCTCTGTGGACCAAACAAAATTGAAAGATACACTCCACCTGTGCACCCAATATATTCCAGCTGTGCACCTGATATATTCTAGCCTGAGTCAGGTCCACAGTAAAACCATGCAGATACCTGCGGAGTAGATCTTGAGTTATCTTCTGCTCTCTAAACGATATAGTCTGAAGTGTGAAGCCAACATTATGTAGGGAAGGTTTTCTAGGAAAAGCAGCAAGAATTCTTGGAAGATCTGGCTTACAGGGCAAATTTTGAGAGGAAATGGCCTCAAGTTGCACCAGGGGAGGTTTAGATTGGATATTAGGAAAAATTTCTTTACTGAAAGAGTGGTGAAGCATTGGAACAGGCTGCCCAGGGAGGTGGTGGAGTCACCATCCCTGGAGGTGTTCAAAAAACGTGTAGATGTGGCACTTCAGGACATGGTTTAGTAGGCATGATGGTGTTGGGTTGACAGTTGCACTAGATGATCTCAGAGGTCTTTTCAAGCTTTAACAATTCTATGATTCTAAAAATAACTATCATATTACAGTCTTCAGCAGAAGAAACCTACATTGTACTAGGAAGTGCTTTAAAGAGAAGAATACCATGTAAGTGTGTTGAGTATCTTGGCAAGTAAATACATCATTTTTAATATATTGTTTCCCACTATGTTGAGATATGCATGCTGACACTTTTTAATGATATAATGCATAGGTATACTTCCTGATTGTATGCTACAATGTTAAGTTTGGGACTGAGAGGCTCACAATTTATAAAGCATCTTCAATTACCATTGTATATGGATGTATAAACTATGTTCTTAAAGTCAGCTGCTGCCTAGTTTGTATTTTCTATATGAAAACAAAGACATTAAAATGTGTCTGGTGAAGCAATAAAAAGTGCAGTATTCAGTAAAAGAAATAAAACAAGAATACAACAAAAACAGATCATAGAAAATGAGATAAACAAGGCTGCTGCCACAGTAGACTCTCATCCACCATTACCCACACACTTCATAAATATGCAATGGAATATATAGCACATATAACTTTTTACTGAGAAGAATGAACCACTGGTGCCCACACACTCTTACATGTATTTTCCAAGTGTGTGGGTAATGGTTGCTGAGAATCTGCTCTGGTATCATTACTAAACTTTTCCTGAGCAGAATGAACTATGAATGAACTTCAGAAGTGATTTAAACTCATACATCACATCTGTACATCCCATTCGGACATGCTAACAGTAGCCACTCAAAAGAAAAAAGGACGATATTTAGCAGAAACCAACAAGGGGAAGACAGAAGAGCTGAAAAGTGATACATTCGTACATTCACAGGCAAAACACATGCAGTGTACATTGAACCGAAAAGGAAAGATTTCTAGGGTATTGTTAAAGCAGAGGACGAACCACAAAAATAATAATTTGAATCACCTCAAAATGCTGGTTTTGTCCAAAGCAATCTGCTTTCGTTCTTTTCAGCTGCTTAGTCCCCTGTTTTAATCTTTTTTTTTTTTTTTCCTTTCAGTTTGTGTCACTTTTGAATGAAAAATGCCTTTTCAAAACTGAAATGCAGTTTCATTTAGAAATGTGAAAATGAAACATATTTTAACTTGGAAAATATTCATAGCAAATGTTTTGATCCTTTTTTGTGTCCTTATTCATTCTGCCTTGTTTTTCTCAGCTAGAGTGCCAATCTGGGAACAAATTTATTATTCATCATCAGGACCCTCTTTTTTAGGGGTTAGAGTCCTCAGTTTCTGTGGAAGCAGTTCAGGTGCTCAAATAGCTGTCATAATGCCATCGAAGCCACATGCATGTATACAAGCCTTCTAGACAGACCCAGATGTATGAAAATCTAGATGTATGAAAAAAATGGTATTAGAAACTTATATTTAGGCAGCTTTTTTCTTCTGAGTCAGGTCAAAACAATTGTTCTTTACAAAGACTTCTATGTACTCTGAGAGGTCGGTGAGTGAGTTTTTGTTTTTCTTTTAAATGTTATTGGAAAAAAATGCTTCCTGCTTACTCTGACCAGCTTTGTCCACACTCTTAGTTGCTTCTTGCTTAGCTACTCTGGGAAGAGAAAAGCCAATAACAGGGCAATGTCTGTTTTAACATTGGGTGTTATGTCTTATGTTCTGAGAGAGATTTGTGAACAATGTGGGTAAGAAGGTCACACAGCAATATTTGTGCCTTAGGAATGAACCAAAAATAGGGGAAAATAAGTAAGTGAACAAAAATATGTGTACCTAGGAGGGGGCCTATGTTATTCCATTGATTTGGCCAACTTTGAGAAGTGCAAAGAGAATTGATAAACATCTGTTTCTACAGGTCTATTTCCATTCATTCATCAACTGTTTTCTCAACCCATAAAATATGAAAATCAGCTTATTTCTACTTAGTAATAGAGGAGGACTGTATGGAGCACCTTACATTTACACCCTGATTTAGGAAGAGTTATCTGGTGAAAGTCCATGTCTCCAGTTCAGAACATGCATTTCTTTGCAGGACTCAGCATGAATAGACAGAATGATGTAAAGACTTGAGAAAGAAGCAATGTAGACAACTCTAGAGGTTTTGATCAGGTAGGAGATGTGTCAAGGCAAACAAAGTTTTCTGTACTTATTTCTGTGTTGAGATATCGGCTAACTTTCCATTCAATAAATTTGCTATGCAGAATATAAACTGTAGGCAATTTGATCAAATTCCTACTTTTCCATATAAAGTTCTCCAAATGGATTCCTAATTTTCAAAGAAATTTAGGTTCTGCATACCTATATCACTTTAGAAAGAAGCCACATCACTCAGAAGCGAATGGTGGCAGTGGACCTGTAACTCAGACCCTCCTTTTAGAGAGAGATGAGTGTCTCTTCCCCTTAAGTTAAATGGATGCAGTGAAGTGTCTGGGTACAACTGCATCCTGAAATAACACCAGGGATTGTTTTTCCTTCATTTCCCTTCCAATACCAGGGATTTATGTTGGTTTTCCTTTCCTTTTGTTGTTAAGAAGGAAAACCCTGAATGCCCAAATGGAAAGATTTTTAGGCCTTGTGTCTTGCTAGTTTTGCTCTCCCAAAATTGGATATACTGTTGTAGTCTAACCTGAGAGCAACCTTGCATTTCTGATGAGAAGCCAGAGCCCTCAGCTGTTTTTCAAATTGGCAGGCACTGAGTAACTTGTAGAGAAAGTGAAGTGCTTGTTCTTGCTTACATGATTCATTATTATTTTTCCCAGTCATTATGAATTGAAATAAGCCATCTGTTATAATAACAGTGTGCCTTGCACTAAGAAGCATGGCTTTAACTAGGAATAGAAACAAATGTCACATAAAAATGAGTTTGGGGATCCACACATACATCCAAATTAGTGCAATAATAGCAGCAATGGATATGTATGTAAAACTTGTTTTGTGAGAATATTTACTGTTGTTTTCAAACTGAGTCAAAGTAGACTGATACCATTTTAAACTGATAAAAACAATTTATTCACTTTAAAAGAATAAATTTTATTCACAGTCCTTCAATATTAAACCTATGTATTGTTAGACTAATAAAGCAAGTAAATCTGAAATTGGATACTTTTTTTTCTTTATGATTTTAGATCAGTATTAAAGTAATTTCCAAAACAGGTTAACAAAAACTGAAAAGCACTAAAAATCTCTAAAGCCTTTTGACGTGAGAAGTTTTTTTCAATGATGCATTAAAAGTAATCTACAAAACAAATTGCCATGGCTATGAGAACAGATCTTAACTCTCCTGCAGAGCTCAGTTTGATGGCCTATTCTTTGGGGTTTTTGTCATCCTGCCTTGTCTGTTCTTTGAAAGGTTTATACTTGACACTAAAATAGGGCTAAGAATTTTATCACAGTTGTACTTTTCCTCACTTTTTACAAATATGTACATCATCATATTTTATAAGAAAAAAATCTAAAACATGTTCTAAGGGTGTAGTTTTCACAACTACCTTTAGGTGTTATAATGCTGTATCCTGTCTTCCCACATTCTATTTTCCCATGTTTTCTTCCTGTCTATCCTCACTTTTATTCTTCCAACTTAAGTACAATTTCTTTAGGTCAAAATCAGCATTCGTTCTGTGTTCATGAAGCATCCTATATGGAGAGATCACCAACAGTTTAGAGGTCTGTTTCAATACAAAAAGAGAGAAGTGCTGTGAGATCTCATCTAATAAACATCTGCAATGCTTGTAAATTAAGCTCCCTACCAAGAAACTTTTTGGGTACCTGGCCTCACAGGACGTGTTGTTTTAGCTCTGTGTGAGGAATCCATGCATCCAATAGATGGCATGGTGCAGGTGGGTCAAAACGCACACCACAACAGGCAAACAGTCCAACTCAGTTCTGCGAGGTGTTACAGAAGGGACAGATGTGTACAATATGAATTTAAAATCCTATACTTAAGGTATTGGAGTCAGGTTCAGGAAGATGGGGTCCTATTGAAGACCTGAGGACCAACCTTGTGATTGTTTGGGGTTTTTTTTCTTCTTTCAAACATGGATTGTAGAGCATTAGAAAAGGAGGTATGGGGTCAATTCCTTTCTCTGGCTAAGGGAATTTTAAGCCTTTCTCTCTCTTTTGTTAAGTAAGATAAAGCCTGAAAATAAACTTCCAACTGCAAGTTTGTTACACAATGTAAATATTCCCCAAATAATTTACAAAAAATTATGATAAAATTCAGCAGCAGAGCCAGTAAGTGCAGGATGTTAAACACGAGGCTTATCTTTGTTCTCTCATGTTTGGATTTGTCATTTAAATCAATATGAATTTTTACCTCAAATTCACTGGGAAAAAAGTCCCAGTCATTCTCTTCTCTAGCACCTTTAGGTTTTTTTGGGGGGGGGGGATTGAGTAATGGATTTCTGTTAACAGTCCTGGTTTTATTCTTATCAAACAACTGATGACAAAGTTATTTCAGTAGTAGGAGATAGGCTTTGTCACAGGCTACACCTGTAATCTTAATGCCATACTGTGGGAGAGGTTGTGCTGCAAACTAAAGAATAGTTCAGGGTCCTTATCAAGATACGGTAAATCTTGTTGTAAACTTCTGAAAAAATATCAGTATTTATTTGCCAAGTGAGACTGAGGTCTGCATTGGATCTGGTGAAATTCCACTGGCCAGCAGCTTACTTTAATTAGGACATCTTTCCTTTTTGCCAGTCACAGGATGTGCAGTCAGATTCAAAGTGACTGAAGATAAATTAGTCTAGAAGTTTTCTTCCTTTCATGCTGATTTGAAACTCAGAGCTGAAATGGTCTTTCAAACAACACAGACAGCACAATCTTTTCCATAGGAAAGCCCTGGGTAGGAGAGATGACGGAGCATCCTACACATGGGTACTTGGAGTGAGAGGTCCCACTTTGAACATTCTTCTTTCTTGAACTTTTCTGGATCCATATATAATTTCATACACATTCCAGCAGATGTAAAAATCCTTCTCTGGTAACATTGTCCTTCCCTTCTGATCGGGGACAGTCAGAAGGGGATGCATGAACCTAAGATTTTATTTAACACAAGAAAATAAGTCCATCTTCTTATATTTTTAAAAAGTACTTAAGGTGTAGCAGCAAATTCATTAAACTAAAAGTTGTAATTCTGGCCTGAAAAGGTTACACTATAATTTTAAGTGTGAAATGACCCGAAGAATAACAATTAGTAAGGACATGTTAGCACAATATGATCAGATTATTATTTCAGAAAGGCAAACCTGGAAAATACCTTTCATTCATTATATAATATCTGCAAAGATTAATTTCACAATTCTAATCTGCAGGTATTTCTTTCCTACTAAATTTTAGGTTGATAAATCAGCTAACGGCCTTCTCCCTCAGTGTTCTACATGGGAATGGGAAGTAGTAGTTTACTGGAGTGGTGAAAGGATGATATATACAAGGTGCTTGAGCATCTGTTGAAAAGAACTTATGAATGCATAGATAAATAGGTGATGTTTTCCCTTGAAAACTATTTATTTTCTGTATATTGGATATCCACATGTTAATTCAGCAAACACCTGCATGCACACACATAGGCATATATAAATCCTTCAGGGAGAGAATGAGAACCACTTAAATAGAGCATGCAAAAAGCCAAAATGGTCTCAGACACAGTAACCCATCAAATATATGAAAAGCCAGCCTTCAGGACCCATAACCAAATTCTGGTCCTGAGATTGAAAGCAGACTATGGCGGTTATTGTCAACTGTAGGGCTTCTCTTCAAACCCTGTTAAGATTTGGTAACTTCAAAATATATGTCAGTCATTCCTCAAGTGTGCACAACTACCTGCGTGTACACACATTCCCTGTCCTCCAGACCCACCTAAATAATGGAAATCCTTGGAATGGAAAGGGTACCTTAATAGGGCACTGCTGTGTACCTCATTGTTAGCTATCGCGCTGTTATATTAGACATTCATCTTTTATCCTTGTTCAGCTCCAGTAATAATGTGTCATCTAAGACTCCTGACTCTTAATTAGAAATCATACTGCTATTCTTCACCTCACTCTGTTATGCCCTGCTGTGACTTTTCTGTCAGTCTGCTCTTCCCTGTGATATGATACAAGGTGGGGGAGCACAAGGGTTAATGCAATTATTTATATATGGTAATACAGTGTATAGCAGCGAATTAATAAAAGTTTGCAGCATTTCAGAGCTAAAAAGCAATTAGACACCATCTCATCACTGATTTTTCAATTGAAGTATGCTACATTTAGCTTTTAAACTTCATGCTCCTTGCACAATTCCAAAGTCACCCTTTTTTTTTTTTCTTGAGAACAATGTGCAATCAGGCTGGATTTGGAGGGACTGGAAGGTGGTAGACTTAAAAATATTCCTTTAAAGTTCTCTTTGTGAATTTCATAGCTTGTTTATGAAATCAGACATATGAAATCATCTCCCGTTATAGTTTGACCCCTTTTTATACTTTGCATTTCTCCAAAGTGGTCACAGTATAAAAACAAAGAAATAATGTATTGTTACCCTTTGGAAAATAACTGCAAGTATTAAGTGCTGAGTGCTATCTTTCTGGAGAATCCAGAGCTACTGAAGTAAGAGAGAAAATTGGCTTGACTTGCAGGAGGCCAGAATGCCACCCACAGAGGTGCCTGATTGCCAGACAACGCTGGGTTCCCACTGTCCAAAAATCACTGTTGTCTCTGATATCTAACATTGGTCAGTCAAAAGGTAAGACACTGAAATAACCACTGCAGACTGAAAAAGCCAGGTCTTTAGCTCATGCAGAATGGTGTCACTCTGAAAGTAACTATACAATGATGAATTGTACCAGCTGAGGGACTAGATACATGATTTTGCATGTACAATACACATGTTGTTTTCTTTATATTTAAAACTATACCTTTGAGGAAACATTGATTAGGAATATAAATATTTATGCACAATAATGATTTTAATAAGCAATTAAATTTATTATTTAAATATTTTCATAATTGCTCAGTTCATAAAAATGAGCACTAAACAAGAACATCTGGTAATATTATACTATTATTCCTAATAACTTCTCGTCCACAGACAAATTAATGTTCTTTGTGATACTGCTAATTTAAAATCTATGAGACTGTAACTGCAAACATAGAGACATAGCATCTCAATGAAAGTTGTAATGGAAGGGAATGAATCCCAGAGTTCAGAGCATGTTCTTATCAGTTACAAGCACCAGGCAATATAGAAAGAAACAGATAGGAGAGGCAGTCAGCAGTCTTTTAAGGCTGTTTTAAAAATGAAGGAGCTTATGTGGATAGAAACACATTCTGTGACAGAGTTTGTATTAAGGGTAATGCTTTACTAAGTATTTAAGCAAAGACAATGGGAAAAATACGTTCTTCCCACTTTGTGAGTCTAAATTACAATATCTCAATATGGCAAACCTGATTCAGGTCAGGATCAAATTTATTCTAACTTAGACATCATGAGAAAACATCAGGAGCAATTCAATGCCCTGCTGTCCCCCAGATGGCTGATTCTACTTCCAAATGAGTAAGAAGCCCAGACAGTTTCTCAAAGCAGCAAAAATTTCAAGATTATAGTCTAAAACCATCCTGGGGACGTCCCTGTGCCAAGTGTGAGACAGAATCTGCCTTACCAGTTTGTTCAAACTTGGGTTAGCATAGAATCATAGAATAGCTTGGGTTGGAAGGGATCTTTAAAGGTCATTTAGTCCAACCCTCCCTGCAATGAGTAGGGACATCTTCAACTAGATCAGGTTGCTCAGAGCCCTGTCCAACCTGACCTTGAACATTTCCAGGCATGGTGCATCTATCACCTCTCTGGGCAACCTGTGCCAGTGTTTCATGACTCTTGTCCTGGTTTCAGCTTAATTCAGAGTCATTTTCTTCCTAGTAGCTGGCACAGTGCTGTGTTTTGGACTTAGTATGAGAACAATGCTGATAACACGCTAATGGTTTAGTTGTTGCTCAGTAGTGCTGACACTAGTCAAGGACTTTTCAGCTTCCCATGCTCTGCNCTGACCAGAATGGAGTGCAGGGGCAGCATCACCTCCCTTGACCTGCTGGCCACACTTGTGATGCAGCCCAGGATACGGTTGGCTTTCTGGGCTCCAAGTGCACATAGTCAGCTCATATCCAGATTTCATCCACACCAGTACCCCCAACTCCTTCTCAGAAGGGCTGCTCTCAATCCCTTCATCTCCCAGCCTGTATTGATACCAGGGGTTGCCCCGACCCATGTGCAGGACCTTGCACTTCACCTTGTTGAACGTCATGAGGTTCACATGGGCCCACTTCTTGAGCTTGTCCAGATCCTTCTGGATGGCATCCCATCCCTCAGGCGTGTAAACTGCATGACTCAACCGCACTGAGAGCCTAGGTCAAATAAAAGGAATATCCATTAGAAAGCCTTGTCTCAGTTGCACTGGCTTTCCCAGTTGCATTGGCACAGAGTAGAGCTGACTGTAGTGTGGCTCTGGCTTAACAGAAGTGCAGGACCATCTTTTTTGCAGGTTTAATAACAGATCAAGAGTGTCCTGGCTGAGTACCACTCAGGAGCAAGTGGCTCTCTGTAACCAGAAAAGCCAAAAAGTGATGCTACACATGGGGATTGGGTGAGGGTTGGCAGGGGAAGAGGGAGAGTTCTTCAACAAGACCTTATCTATTGGAACAGATCACTAGATTTTTTGCACACTGGGACTTGAGTATATATTGACTGTAATGGATTCCCCTGAAAATGTAATTTCCTCCTCTTAAGCTTGATTGTGCCATGTCTTAGATTAATAAATATCAAAACTGTGGTAATGACAGAATTAACATTGCCAATTTAGAGCAGAACTAATATTGCCCTGAAAAGAGTCCAAAGCAAACAAATTTATGCTGTGTTCAGAAACCTGTCAGAAAGAGGTTGGAATGTGCATTAGTCCTTTGCAGATGTGACTGCAGAGTTTATCCATCATAGTCTAGTCCAGGGATGCTGAAGTCACAAGAATTTATGGAAAGGGGAGAAGGGACCCATAGGCATACATAAGCAGAAGGAGGGATCCATTTTTCAATGAAGGCAATACAGTCACTTAAACTAAGAAAACAACCAATAAACAAAACCAGGCAGTGACAGCTATTAAAGTTCTGAATCATTACCTTTCTGAATGCAGAATAAAGAAGTAGTGTTATTTAGTATGTAGAATAAGCAATAAGTAAGTATTTGTGAATTTTGTCAGTGATGGTGAAGCTGAGGAACAGCATCTTGTTTCTGAGCCATGACAAGAGACACCAGGTGAAATCCCAGCCCAAATGAAATAAATGAGATTTCCATTTTACCATTGATTACCATCAATTTACCATTGATTTCAGCTAGATGAGGATTTAATGCCTTGTTCCCACCAAGAATCTCACACTGTAAATTAATTTCTCAGCAGTCTAATACTGTCTTTTGTTAGAGCACATCTTGTCACATGTGTGGCCACTCGACACTCACAGTAAAATAAAATGGCATGAGTGTTGAAAAATGTGAGGTAGTCTTATACACTAAACAGATCCTTAGGACTACCTTTATCTGCAGTCTGGCTTCACTGAAAAGTTCCAATCATCTGCTCTAAATGTTGGTATAAACATACATCTCTCCTCCCTTTAGTTCACACTTTTAAATGCAATGAAATCTTCCATGGTTTACTCTGAGAAAGGAGAATTACTATACTTTTACGGTGATGTAATTGTTCTATAATAGCTAATAATAATGCATCTGCAATATCATAAGCACAGTTATAAAGTCCAGTGCAAGCAATTAGATCCCCTGTTATATCTCAGAAAGTTATTTCAGAAATGGGATGATGTTCAGTCATTTGTGTAGACAGATGCTATTTTACTTTTGATAACGTAGTGAAGAAAATAGCTTATCTAAAACCTTACAGTCATGATAAGTTGTTTTGGAAGGTCTGTCAAAACAAAAATCCTATAAAAGCTACCTACAACTTCGATATAAAAAGCAAAAAAGAGTGAGAAGACAACTGAATGGGGGGAAAGCAGGCCTCCTTGAAAAACAGATGGCATTTATGCATTTGCTCATGTCTGTTGTGCTAGCAACTCTATTGCTTTAAACCCCAGTACTGCAGTTTGAGACCCACTGCCTTTTGAGGACTCTGGCAGTAACCAGCTCCTATGCAACATGCTGTATGCCCAGAACCTGGACTGCACAAGTTTGGTTAAGGGACAACAATAAAGAAATGTTTTCATTAGGAAACTGAATTGAAATGTAGGGGTTTTTTAACAAATAGACTTTAAAAAAAAAAGATGCATTTCTTTTGGGGAGGATCGGGGTTATGAAAAATGTCACACATTCAGTGCACTGATAATGGCTTCCCTGCCGATAGCACTGTTGGCTGTTGTGCTGAAACAAATCCACCTCAAGCTCCCGCTGGTAAATTCTTTGTACCACAGCAGTTTGGTTTGTATTCCTTTTCCACATATACAGAATCTATAGCCGGCTGTTGCAGATCCATATTTCCCGGGACCTGGAAGTACCCCCTACTGCAGCATCGTGCCAATTTGTGTAAATGAGTCTCCAGAAGCTCAAGGCTCAACACTTCCACAGGGAATCAGTTCACTCCTCTCTTCTGTTTCTCTGTTGTGCTTTTTTCTTGTCTTTTGAGGGGCAGAGGAGCCCCTAGCAAACAGTCACAGAGGAAAGAAAGATTTTATGTGAAGAAAAAAAAAAATCTATAGGTAGCATTGCTCAGTTTGAACATAATTATGATCTGGCTTATCCTGCAATAGTTAAAGTCTCAGGAAGGGATGGCATACAGGGCATGATGAGAAAGCCTGCCTTGTGGAAAAAGAGACACATGCTTTTCACCTCCTCTCCTGTTGATGTTATGAAGTGTTGTTAGGAAAAGGGTTGGTTTTTTGTTTTTTTTTTTCCCTTTATTATCCTTTGCTGGCAGCCAAAAATAATGGTCAGACCTGAAACACAGTCGGAGCTTAGAAACAAAATGTGGCAACGAAGGAAAGGAGGAGTGTGGAAAAAAAATCGAGGAGAATGTATTGTGTGAGTGAACTTGAAAAGGACTGATAGAAACTGAGCCTGGACAAGGCTGCCCTGTGACAAGGACTGAAATGGCAAACGTATTGTGCTGTGTGCACTATCTAGATCAGCCTCTGCTGACACAGTGGGATTGGAAACACAGGAACTGTTATTGAAGTCTCAGGTCTATGGGAATGGCATTAAGAAAATGTCATATACTGTTTAAATTATGCCCTGCTTGCAAATTCCCTTACTTTTTAAAGACTCTACAGAAAAAGATCATATAGCCTTTATAGGCCTCAGAGGACAGCTGTAGGTTTAGGCTTTATTTTCTCCCTAGGGAAATCTCCTGTTGACTGTGGATTACAGCTACAATACAGACCAAAATTTCTCATAAATCATGCTGTGAGTTAAGTGCATGCTTCTTCATTTGCAACCACCTTCTAAAACCTTGCTTCCTTGAAGGACACTTCCCACAGCCACAGCAACTGCTGAGCAAAAGCAAAGTGCCAAATGGAGCAAACATGACCATGCCACCTCTTAGAAAGATGGGTGACAAGCAGACTAAAGATGATTCTTCCCTCTGCCAGGAAAGTCACATAGTTCGATGGTTGTCCCAGTTTCTGAGCAGGTGTCTGCTGTCTCTAGAAGGCAGCTGCCTCTTATTTTGTTTGAAAGATGAGCATTTAAAAATATTTCTTCTCTTTGCAGCGTGGGTGGCTTTGCTTGTCACATACAAGCTCATTTCACATAGACTATTCACTGGCTCAAAATATTTATTTCAGGTAGCTGTTTTATAAACTGTTCCCTAGAAACTCTTTGTATAATGCTGTATCTATTAGCATGAGAGGAAAAAATTCTATCCTCCTACAAATTTTTCCATTATGAGCCTTTCTGGCTCCCATACAAAAAGATACCCCATTTGTAAAAAATAATTTTGCTACACAACCTCTTCTGAATTGGTCTTCCAACACTGGGAGTCCTGTAAATTCAACTGGAACACTAACATTAGACATTACACATTAAATTCCTTTAAACTGGTTGAGATTATAATTCTCATGATAGACCCTGTCTGTAAATCCCACCTTGTCCACTGATCTGACATGCTCAGCCTTGCTTTGCCATGTAGGTGGACTTCACAAAGATTTGTCAGGTGGGTTTCTTTTTTTCAGGCCAGTCTGAACACTGGGTTGATATCAAGCTTAGCTACTGTGCAGCAGAGTCAAAGGGCAAGATTTAGTGGTATAAGATAGGCCATTTATGGTTCTGCAGGGTGTCTTGCCTGGCCTTCACTTGCCATTCGAGGAGGATATAGAGCTGCTATATATCCCATGCCACTCCTGCCATGGCAGATGGTAGGCTTTTCCGGTACGGTGCCCACACACTGGCCACTGAATCCAGTCCTGACTGTCCAGCACCTCAAATCAATGAAGCCAAGTAACAGTTTTCCTTTATAGAGCTTGAAAGACTTCTTTATACCTTACATAATGAAATATCTATTGGTAACTACATTCCATTCATGTATCTGCCATTTGTTTTGGCTAGTTACTTCAGAGCACTCCCAAACATTGGCAGCTACACCTCATCAGGCTATGGATCTCTCAATGATACATTTATTCATTTTCTCAGTTTGTACTGCAACACCAAAGACATCTTGTGGAGGCTTTGACACAGGAAGTTCTGCTTGATGTGACGGGAGCGTTGCTTATCAGTCACACTCAAGTTCTTATTAAAGATGGCCAATGACAATAACTAGAGCTGACATTCTTAAGGCTTTTTATTGTCTTGATTAAGCCTGATGCTCATATTCCTGTCTCTCTCCCTCTTCATATTACTTTTTTGGAGCCCATGTCCAAATGCCTTTCCTATCCTATCCTTTTATGTTTAAAAGGACTTAATAACCTTCAGATTAGATATGAAGTTATGTTCTTTCCACACCTGCACTCCTGAGCAAGAAAAAGATACTAAGGAGGGGAAAATTGAATAAAACCCAGAAACAGCAACAAATAGCAATAACTTGTTCTCCAAGCACTATCTCAAATTATTCATTCATTTTTAATTATTTCTCATCTTCATCTTTCTTGACACCTGTGAAATGAAATTCTTCAGATGATGCAGCTTTTTTTTTTGCATTTACACTTTGCCTATTTTAGAGAATTATGCATTGCAGAACAGAATATTTGCTAGTTAGCAAGAATAATCATTTATCTTACTGTACTTTCACGTCATTACCCATTAGTCAGTAACAATGATTGGCAATGTAATTTTCTTTGCAATAAAACTAATTAATATTCACCTCATTGTCTGCTGTTCAGATACTTCTAAAAAGCCAAACTGAGACTTTTTTAGCAAGCAGGCCATTAAAAGGAAAAAAAAACATATGACATGTTAAAATGATATTTGAATACATGAAAAATATGAGTGGAAACTGGCTTTAGAATGACTATTTCCATTAGGAAATAAATAAAAGAAACAATCTCCTCTTTTAGGTAGCCCTGATGTATTTCTTCTGGAGAATTAGCAGACTAGTTTTAGCCAATCAGAGTAGCATAATATGTCAGCATAGGTTTATGATTTCTCAACAAATGCAATTGAATTCATCTTTGAAATGGAGCACGTTTTCTTAGCAAGGTATGTCAGCACTTTCTCTATTGCATCATCAAAATCAATCTTCTACAGAACTGTCTGAGAAAGTTCTTAAAGGATTTATGACTAATTCTCTCTCAGTTCTAAAGTTGAAAAATTATAAATATAATATTAGTAGTATCAGGTGACTGAGTGCCAAGACACCTGACAAACTCCAGTTATTTTTCACTTTCTTATGAACCAGTTTGTTTCCTGATGTTTTTATGATATTCCAAACTTCAACAGAGCTCCAGAAAGTTGCAATAAAAACTTCATAGGCAAAAGAAAATGGCAAAAAATGGCCAGAAAAAATACACTTGCATCTTGAATGGAGACTACATCCATCACATCACCCAACCTATAGCATAGGATAAAACCAAGAATCTGGAAGTAGGTTGCTGGTAACTGATAACCATTTCTTGAGTGACTTAATACAACTGGTAGCATATTTAATCTTAATTCAATTCCCATTAAGGGCCAGTCTAGATTAGTAGGACTGTTATCCCTAAGGTTATATAAATAGCTTGTTCAAATAAATTCTGTATATTTAGCAGCACCTCTGTAATTGTATATTACTTGTACAAAAAAAAAAAAAAAAAAAAACAAAAAAAAAAAAAAGGATGCCCAGTGTCACAGTCAAAAAGCACATTTCACAGTTCTGAGAGCTACTTTCTGCCTCCATAAGTTTTCAATATGTTGAGGATTCTAGAGCTGGCAGCTCTATAGAACATAGCTCTCAGATTGAAATCATTCTGGGTATTTATCAGCTTTGAAGGAATCATGAAAATGTACACAGATCTTTTGCCCAAGAACAAAAATTTTAGATAACAAATGGTGGAAACTGTCTTGTGTTAGAGTGTTTTGTTTTCCATCCCAAAATGTCAGTATACATGTGTCTATGTAGCACAGTGGCAACTATGATTGCCATGATTTTCCCACATAGTGTCTTTAAAAGCATTTTTGATTGCCATTGCTCTTTAAGCATCTGAGGAATAAGTATTTTCAAGTTCCAAGATTTTTAACCTTGTCCAAATGGGATTAATCCATATATTGTTTTCTCTTATTAACCCAAAGAAAGCAGAAATAAGAGTATCTAGTATCTCATATGATCCAATTGCCTAATGATACCTAGATTAACTCCAAATATAGCTAATATATTGTGCTTAGTGGAAGGTCATGGTAATTTGGCTGTGCAGTTTCGGACATCTTACCTTTCTCATTCAGAGCAACTTTAAGTTTCTCCACGTGGTACTGAAGTTTACTATATTAAGACCCTATCTCTAAGCATTTCCAGGTGCCTAAATGCGATCCCCTGGATCTCCAGGATGCAGGGTGTCAGAGGGGCTGGATGTTTACATGACTTCAGGACTAGACTGGACAGGTTCATGATGGAATAAAGCATTTATTGCTGAATACATCCAAATGACTTTCAGCTGAGGAAGTCCCAGAGGTACCTGAAGGATTACCCTGGGAAAATACCACACATGCTTGTCACCTTAAACAGATACCTAGGTATGCTCTTTTGGTCATCTCACAATCTGATCAGAGATGGTAAGGAATTCAACTCTTCTCATCTTCTAGTTTAGGGCACTTCATCTCTAGCTTTTTGGTTTGCTTTGGTTTTCTTCTGTGATTCAGAATACTTTGCACATGGTGGAACCTTTAAGGTTTCCAATAGAAAGCAGTTCAAGAAACTTCATATTTCTCAGTATGGCCGTTGAAAAAGCGCTGCTAGAAATTCCCTGCAACATAGTTGGATTCTGTAGGTGGTGAGTGGTAGATAATGGACTCCATAAAAACTACATTCCTTAAACCAGATGAAACATGGTTCTTCGCAGAATGGTATAAAAATGTAACTATTAATCCTGTCACATTTTTCATTGATGAGCAGTCAAAAGTTGCACACCAATTTATCATATCAAAACACAGATGTTATGCCATTAAAAAACACACATGAAAATGGTAATTTGACTCTATAGCTATGCAGCTGCTGATGCTAAGAATAGATCACAGAGACCCATGTTCTGGTCAGTCAGCCTAAAAGACCTGGAACATTATGTTTGGTTTACGTTTCAGAACTTGAACACCTACTATACCATAAAATATAGAATTAATGGAATTATATAATGGTTCTCAAATTAAGACTCAAGAGAGTCCATGCACTTCTTTGCACTTCTTTCTTATGTTCTACTAACTTCCCATCAGATAATTTGAACACTGAAGATTATGCTCAAATGAGGAAACATATTGCATTCTGCCAGAGCCAAATAGTTTTTGAATAAATTGCAGGAACACGTTAGCTGCATACAACTACCTAAAATGGTAGGTTCCAATTTCCCGAACTCTTAAATACATTCTCATGTATGATTATGAATATCTGATGCAAAATTATCCTATGAAATATTTATACACATTAGAAGGAATATCAGAGAAAAACTAAGTAATTCTGGCATTTAATCCACAGCAATTCACCTCTCTTTAAGGCACATTTATTCAAACAGACTATATTCACTTATATTCTAAGCTTCCATTAGGACAAGCTGTTAATGAAGAAAGAATATACTATTTCTTTTCCTTCACTATAGTCAGTGAATTAGCTGACATGAATTGCTGTCATGTAAATGATGAATCATAAGGATTTCTGTTCCCAAGTCAGGCTTTCCAGTGTTAGTATTTTGGGTTATATTGCTTAAGTTATCACTCCACTGTGGATATAAATTATTTGTGTCTGCGTATCCTGTTACTGGAGGAGTTATAGTAATAAGTGCCTTCATCGTCATCCACAGGAATATATTATTCTTCTAAATGAATGACGGTAATCCTGCTCTCCTTTCTTACAGTTCCGTCATAGCCAGGGACAGAAAGTGCCCTGCCAGAGCCCGCTTTGCTCAGAGCGGTACCTAGAAACCCAGTCACAGAAAGGAATTCCACGTATAAAACATCCAGCAAGGTTTATGGCTTTCATAAGGAAAGCAGCTGGCATGTGGATGTACATATTGTACATCGACTAACTCATCTCACTATCACCCAATGCCATATTTTGCAAACATTTGTTAGACACTTGGAGCTAACAATTTCTAATAAAAAATCTGCCTGAATTTTGTTCACTTTGAATGTTTACAAGGTATTATTCATATAAAGCTGACACCTATAACATGGACTAAGTTCTGCTTTCGACATGGTATGATTGAAACTTAAATGAACAAAGGCTAACAGAAAAAAACAAAATAGAGTGAAAAATAATGTAAGACAAAACACTATTTTTTACTTCTAAAGGATTATGCTGCACAGCTATTCAAATATTCCTGTAAACAACTCCCCTCCCAACCACAAACACCCATAAGAATGTCAATGAATAGAGAATAAAAAGGGGCACAAACATGGTCAAACCAAGCAGCTGCTCAAAATTCAAGTACACATTGCAAACATTGCTTTGCAGAATTCAAACAGCTTATCTATTTTGCCACATCATAATCAAAGAAACCTGAAACCTAATTGTGCTACATGCTTGTAAAGATACTGACCCATGGTATTCAGGGTGGCTAGCAAAGGATTTTAGAGAAATGTCAACGTCAGGTTGATATATTTATTAAAACCTTCCTTGGTATTTGATAGAGAAAAAAATGTGAACAAGTTCCCAGTGGATGAAGAGTTTGCCATTTTAAGAAGCTTGTTTAGAAAATACAATTTATTAAATAATTGTATTGGTTTTCCATTTATTATTGTCTGACGAGGTTGATTATTAATAAATGGTAGTCAAGAATTTAGAATGATTTAGAAACTAGGATGTCATCATCTGTCCAGGTGCCCGCTGACAACGGTCATCAGATCTTTATGCTCACTAGCCCACCCTCCAAATAGGCACTTGCTCTCCAAGGCAAATTTACTGTGTACTGAATTTATCTCTAGCTTACAGTTTGTCTGTTTTATAACTGAGCAGCATATGTAGCTCCCTCACCTGTCATTGTCCTGACCTGTGGATTTTAGTCTGTTCATTATACTAGAACCCAAAATTTCCTAAGCATAGCCCTGGAGTCTTAGAAAATCAACAAAGACCTGTTCTGTAACTCCAGGTTAAAAATGTTATTTATATTTTGTTTTCGTTTTTTCCTAACCATAAATGCAAGAAATCCATTTCACGACAGATTCACTACAGCAAACACAGATAAGTGGTGTGTTGCTGTATATTTAATTTCATTTAAAAGTAAATTTATGAATATTTATAAATTTAAGCATGCAGAGACACACAAAAACAAAATACGCTGTAATGTCACTTATCTGCCAAGCTGTATTGGAACGAGTGGGTCACTTGCCAGAGTGAAGTTCTGGAAGGAAAAAGCAGATGGTACAGTAGACAAAGCAGAAAGAAAGCTTTTGATCATGACTGTTCAATGTGTTACCCAGTGGAGCTGCAATTATGTTTCCTTTACAGCGAAGGAAGCCATTAAATAATTTACTTAACTCTCATGTTATTGAAGTTGTTCCAGAGCCTAACAGCACATTGGTGCCTTTGGACTCTTGACTATTTAGAGTGCTTTGTTCATTAAAATTGGAGAAGGGCTTTCATTCTTTGTGTGTATTGTTCATCATACATGTTCTTGCGTAGCTTTGTAAATTTTGCTATGTATGTAGAAACAGATACTCCTGCCTTCAGGTTTTCATTGCTCAAGGCAAATTGAAAACAATCACTACCATCGCTCATGTGAAATGATCAATATCCTGACCGATGTGTATTGATAATGTTCCTAAAGTACCTAGGGACCTTAATACTTTCTTCTGAATGATGCCGGTGAAAGGAAACATCTTTTACTGGATGGCAATAGATTGATGAAAGTTTTGCGGCCCCCTAAGAAAGTCAGTCAAAGGAGAGAATCTGGTGATAACAGAGGATAACTTTAATTACTTAGATATTGTGAAAGAAACACAGCAGACTCTGGAATATGTTGAGTCTTCCTGAAATAGTAGAAGACAGTTTTTTTCTATTCAGAAGCTTGCAAAACTTATTAGAATGGGTTAGTTTTGAATTGGATTCTAACTGATGAAAAAGAATTAGTTAAATTAAAATTGTGGGGTATAGGATTTTCAATTCTCATTGAAAGGTTATTAATGTGAAAGTGGTCAACTAGAAAAGTACTCAGGATGGAAAAGTTAAGATGGAAACCTTTTTTTTTAAAAAAGCACAAACTTCAAAAAGCTCAAAACCCAGCTAAGGATATTCCCTTAGATGATAGTCTTAACAAAGAAGAACAGTTAGTTTTATAATGAAGTTAATACATTGCCATTAGAACTTTATAAAAGGAAGAAAAAAAAGAGAAGAAAATAAAAAGACGCCAAAATGGAAGTAGGTATGTTATTTAGAAATGGTACAAATGACAATGAGGAAATGTTCTGCAACTGCATTAAAAGCAAAAGGAATACAAGGTGAGATGTTTTCATGTAACAGGGGATGAGAGCAAATACATTAATGAAGAACTTTAATTGTGACAAGTAGTTAGATAATGAGAGAATAAGAGCAAAGGTGAAAACAGGCCAGGAAAAACATTCTTTTATTTTAACAGAGAAACACATTCACAGCACCAGGGCCTGGAAAAATTTACCTTGGGGTACTTAAGGAATGAGTCAAAATAATTCCTTCTCAAATTTGAGAACCCCTGGAGAACAGGAACTGGAAAATGACAAAAGACTATATGTCCAGGTAGACTAAGAAGACTTGGAAAAATATGTATAGGTCAACCTCATTTTGATTCCAGAAAAGATACAGAAAAAATATTCATGAAACCATCAGTTTGTGAGCAGAGAAAAAGTAGGTAATAAAATCAATGAAACTACATCTGTCAATAACAATGATGTCAAACCAAGCTAATTTTTTTCTTTGACAATGTAACTTGCTGTCCTGGTTTCAGCTNCTGGATAACAAGGAAACCTTAAATATAGTCTATTCATGTATTGATTCCAGAAAGCATTTCAACACTTTTCAGTGTCTGATTAGCAAAACAAGAAAATACAGATTGGATGAAATCACCATAGTATTTTGGATCTGGTTACACAGGACTTCAAACAGGGAAAGGGACAATTACTTTGCAGAATGAGATTAAAACTCAATGTTTTCAGGAGATAGGGAGGTGAAATCAATCAGGTTAAATTCAACCCATGTCCTACACTTCAGAAAGCAAACTGGAAACATGGAAACTGTAGAACAAGCTGTTGGGCTGTCTCTGGAAAACTTGCAGAAAATAATCGTCAGGTTATAAAAGACAAGTCAACAAATATGGCTTAGAAGGCTTTTTTTTTTTTTTTCCTTTTTTTTTCTTTTTTTCTCTGCACTGCAAGAGTAAGAAGGTCTTGGGTAAAGACCAGGTGTTTAAACTGCTCTTTAAGCACTGGAATCATGTCAGGGAAAATACAAGCTTCAGTTTTTGGAAAGTGATTGATGAACTGGAAAAAATTATCTATGACAAAAACAAAAATAAGAAGTTACTTAGAAAATACAAGCTATAAGGAAAGACTGAAGTTGTATAACTGAAAAACGATGGACTCTCCAAAAAAGACCTCAAACTCAAATTTTCTTTGCAATCCTTCTGTCTTTCTGGAGTTAGTATGAGATTGAATTTGACAGTGTGGTCCTTACCATCTCCTACCCTGCTGTATTCACTTCAACCTGACCCCACTGCTCTGCAGCAGCTGCTGTGAGCAAAGGAAACCAGCACTTTTCAGGCATGTAGGAATGTCCGGATTTGACCCGTTGAATTTCAGCTTACTAATAACATGCTGTTCACTACTCTGTATGTGTGCTTGAGCAGATGATCTGTTCCAAGTAGAGAAATATATTGCATAAATTAATGATGTGAGATAGAGATAGATTTCAAAAATGTTTCTTTTTCATGTGTCCATCAGCATTACAGATTTTTCTTTTCATTCAGTTCTATTTGCATTTTTTTCCTCAAGGTAGCCTCCAAAAACTGGTGTTTCATGTACTTCCTGAGCCAGAGGTGATAGTATCTATTTAACAGACCTTGATGTACTTGTTTCCCTTTGGTTCCTATAACTTTTAACATCCACAATGTACCACAGCAAGTGGCTCTGCAGCTCAAACACATGAGATGTAAGGAAAGCTGCTTTTCTGTGTTTTTTTTTTTTTTTTTCAATCTGCTCATAACTAATGGCATTCTAGTTCTTGTACTGCAAGAGACACTGGATAATCAATCTCTTTTTGCCCTCACCAGGTCTGACTTCCCAGACTTCTATGAAATTTCCTTCAGCTGTTTTTTCTCCAGTAGGATAAGTCCTTGACTATTCATTCAAAGTAGGAAAAGTATTCAATATTCCTTTTCATCTTTGTTGCTCTTCTTTGAGCCTTTATGTGGCAGAGAATGAAAACTGTGGGATGTGAATTTACGCAGGAACATAAATGTTTTCTATTTGTTCTCTATTCCTTCTCTAATAACTTCTAGCATGCTATTTTTATTTTTTTTTCACTCTTTCTACAGAAAGTAACTGAACTACATATCATAACCCCAGGATCTCATTTCTTAACTATATTGTTCAACACAGATCCCCTCATTTTATACACAAAATAACCTTTTTTCACCCATGTGCATTACATAACATTTACCTAGACTGATTTCTATTTGTCCGTTTTGTCACTCAGATATGGTTTTCTAGTATCCTTAGGCCAACCTTTGCAGCCACAACCTTATAACTATTTCCAGCAAAAATTGTCATGTACGTTAAGGACTTTCATTTCAAAAAATCAGATGGACTCCTGATTTGCTGGTTTTATGTTGCATTCAATGGCTTGTAGTTCCCTGGATCATTCATAGTATATTACTTGAAAACTTGTTATCTATACTGTATCTGCTGCTTTGTTGTTCTCAGGTATGAAAGTGGTTTTAAGTGATACTTTATATACCACTGACTGTTGTTCACCTTTCTGGTCCTTGATCTCCTTTTGAATTCTTAGGTAAATGCTGATTGATGCAATCTGTTCCTGTTCCACTTTGTTGTTTGCTCTGTAACATTTATTGACACTTCAATTTGATTCCGATCTTCGGTGAATACCCAGTAATGAAGGGTTCCAGTGTGGGACCCTCCCCAAGCTCTTCCACAGTGAATACAAAGGCAGAAAATTAATTGAGTTTTCTGGTTGGCCCTTTTTTGTCTGAATACTCCTTTTATGCCTTTATCTATTGACTCTAGAGACCTTCTGGAAGGCTTTTTACTCCTAATGTGTTTGAGGAACAATGTATTAAGTGTATAAAAACTACCAGTAAATACTTTTCAAGCACGAGCTTTTTTTGGTGCATCTTACTGTGTCTCTTACATTCAGCTTTCCAGCACCTGTATTCTACCTATTTTTCTCATTTGAAAAGAACCTTAGATTTTCTGAAAGCTACTACTCAACTTGAATAACCTACCTTCCCCAGCAGTTTAGACATACCTTCATATTGGTTACTCAACAGGACTCAGTTAGCTAAATGAAAGTCAATTTCTGTACACACACAAAGAGAATTACCTTTTCACCACAAAGAGAATTACTTTTTTACCTCTATGCATAGCAGAGGGCAGTAAAATCTCAGTAAGTAAGGGGAAAAAACATCTTCTTCCAAGCTTTGTATAAAGCTCATGTTGTAATTAGATGTTAGAATAAATACCAATTCGTTCTCTGCCTTTCCCAGAACAAAAGAAAAGAAAAAGGAAAATGGTATCTCGTATCTTTAAAAACAGGTCATAATAACATATCAGAAATGAAATGTAGTGACATGAAATAATGATGAAAGCCTCTAGAGGAGAAATTTGTATATGTCCTCACAGATTTTGTTTTCTCTTTTCCTTAATTATTTTCTCTTTTCCTCCTTTTTGTATCATCTGTGTTTTATATCTACTCCTTCAGCTAGTATTTGCTTTTAAAATCATCAACTTGCCACAGACTCCCAAGATTAGTCTGATCTTAGTAGTTTGATTAGTCTGATTAGTTGAGCCAGAAAGTTATCTTAGTTTACAACAGGTTATTTGATTCAGATGCTTCATTTCAACTTTGTTCCAAAAGTTTTCTGAGTCTTTTTTGTTGTTGTTGTTAGTTTTTTCCCCTTAATCTTGATGCATTTCACATGTGACAGTTTAGACAAAGAAGATGGAGAACTTGGTTTCCGGAAAGGCTCTTCCTAAGACTATTCTGTTTCTCTCCTATATAAGTATGTGATTAAACAGTTCATAAAAAGTTACAATATTAAAGGGGGCGGGGGAATGTGGTTCTATACAATCATAACTCTTATAATGGAAGTTTCAACACTAAAAAAAGTACCAAAAATAGTCTCAGAGCTCCCTCAGTCAAACGGAAAGAGTGCAAATATATTTCTGTCAGTGGAGATGTGTTTCTAAGAAGGCAAGGAGACCGTTCAAAGCCTCCAGATTGATTCCCATTATGCCTATGAGAGTCTCGTGGCTAAATCCCAACATTTTTCTTGGAAAATATATTCCATAGCAAAACAACCATTTGTCTTAACACCCCATGGCTGCCTGCAAACAAAGCGTTCTGCCAATGACTGGCACAAACTTCGAGCTGCAGCCTGAAATCAAGCTGGTCCTTTTTATTCTTTCCTTTTTTTTTTTCAGTCTCTCAAGGGCACGTCTCGTAGCCTGGATGAGAACACAGAGGAAAGCAGATGGCAACACCATTTGCAGCCTGAGTGACAGCAGAGGAAGCCAAAATGTTAGATTAACGGTCTCATCCCATCCCAAATCTTTGTTAACTCAACTCTACTTGATTGCATAGTGTTATTTGAGGACCCAGAACTGGGCAGACACCTCTCTAACAACTCAAGGCACGATCCCAAAAGAATCTGCAGACTGTGTTCAACATTATGCACCCTAAAAACATCACGGTGATAGGAAAATGTTAGTGAAGGTCACTGGCTACTGTGCAGCTCGGGAATTTAGGAGGGGGACAACACCACCTTCACACACCTCTACTGTAGAATTTAGCTTGTAAGAAGAGGATTTAAAAAGCTCATTCATCTGTTTTGCTGTTCTCAGGTTGCCTTTTTTCTCCAGACCATGGCAAACCTCCAGACAGATACCTGTGCAAGTTTCTAACTACTCCAGAGCAGCCTACATGTGATAGACTGCACTCTGTAGCAGCTGCATAGGTAGTGGAAGAGCTGGTATGACAGGGGTCTGGATAAGAAGAAATGCAACCCAGTGAGCAGTGATCTCACAGGAAGGTTAGCATCAGTAAAATATTGGATGAGATGTTGGAAACCCAATGGTCCCCGTGGATTTTGGCACACAGAGGAAGGGTTCTTTGCCTGGTTTATAGGACAGAGGCTCCTATTGCAAGATGTACCTTTCTGCTTCAAATAATAATATAGATCCTCTCAGTAAATATAGATCTCTTCAGTGGATGTCCGCTTCACCTAGTGCCTACAATCTTTTTGTTGTGTGTAGCTCTACATTTAATATTTTTGATATTTTTACTTCTTCTTATCACAAATCTACATGCAGTGATTTTAATAATTTTCTTGAATACTTAGTGTGAATTCCACAGCTGGAAAAATAGAACAAGTTGCCATTTAAAATAGTCCCTCATATTTGACAGAAACTGCATTTTTGTGTCTTGTAAGAACCCAGAGGCTAAATGAAGTTCTAGTCATAAGATGAGCTAGATGCTTTGAGATTGTTTACATTTGTTCCTACCTTTTCTCAGTGCTGTACAAATGTCAGGTGATGATTTCTCCCATTAGAAGAAGAAAAAAAGATCATAGTAGCTAGAGTATTTGCATTGTTTCTGTCTGGATAAAATTCAAATATGAGGAGATGATGAACACAAAAAAGGCATTTAGACATCCAAGGAAGATCACTGGGGACCTGCTGAGATCTTTGAGCTTGCCAAAGCCACTGAAACCCAAAACTCCCCCTGGTTTATACAGGCACTGTGGTCGCGGTCATCCTGGAAGCATCTGAGGGCAATTTTTCGCAACCCTTCTAGTGGATGGTGTCTCCACTGACTGTAGATTTTCATGCTGTTTTTCTCTTCTCACAGAGAGAATTTAATCAATTGATCTCTACCATGTCCTACTCTCCCATACCATTTGATTTCTGAATTTCCTCCCTACAATCCAAATACACTTTCTGTAGTCTATCAGACCCTGTCACTTGGGCTTTCTGTTATCTGTAGTCTACCAGCATCAATGAATTCTTGATTGCTCCTGTCCCTCTCATTGCTGATTTTTATCATGTTTTCATCACAAGACACACTTAAATCTGTGCCATTCTTCTGCATCCTGTCTGCTGTGTCTTCATATGTTCTTAATAGCTTCTTTGAAGATAAAATTATAAAGCATGTAGCATGACCTGATTCCTCTCTTCTGCTTATTTTTCATTTCTCCTTTCTTCCCTCTTGACAGTGATTGAAAAACGCCACCTAACCTCTGCACTTTATTGCATCTCATCATACCTGCTGACCATCCTTTCATTTACTGTCATGTTACTTTTGTCCTAAGTTTCTCATAGACTGCAGGTTTTATTTTTCCTATCTTCATTATACAATCCTGCTCTGGTATTTCCTATTAAAAACAATCAATCTCATACTTCAGCCCATTTGCTTCTGTGGAGACCACTTTACCTTCCTGTTCTCATTTATCTTTATTCTTATTTACCATGCTGTTTTCAGTTCCCCCAATTGCATGCTCAGACCCAGTAGCTCTGCCTTGCATCCTTTGCACTTGATCAATTCAAAGCACTCATGCCAAAATTTTTAATGGCCTATTCTTAGCCAAGTCCCAGAACCTGTACTCTGTCTTCATCTCTGCGACCTGACAGCTGCCTTCAATACTGCCACCATTCTCTTTTTCTTGAAATATTGCTCTTCCCTAGTGATTCAATTTTCTCCTAGTTCTATTTATTCACTCATCCTTTCTCCACAGGATTCTCTTTTTAATCCCACAAACAAAACCATCTTTTGACTATGTGATTACCTGATCTACATCTCAATTCCATCTGTCTCTCTTCTGTTAAAAAATAACATTTCTAGCAGTTTGTCTAGTGGCTTAAGGATATGTAGTCACCTGAGATCAACCTAAACTTGATTAAATATAGTTCTTCAATCCCAACCCCTGATAGCTCCTTTGCAAAGTACGGTGGTATTGTCCACTTGTGAAAGAAAAAGAAAGTAAGTCAATAGACAATGCAAAGCCATCTCACACCCTAACCCTTTCATGTCACTTCTCAAATTTTCTTTAAATGTAAAGCTTATAACATAATTTCAGTAGTACTTAGGTCATTTTTTTTTATTTTTTATTTAGGTCATTATTTTATTATTTTTTTATTTGGCTGAGTAGCATCCTTCTAAACCTTTCAAGTACCTGCCTGTCACCTTGTGTGTCACACACAGGTTGTAGAAAGTTTTGTGTGCAGACCCTCCTTTTGCTCTTTCTCCAGCACCTTACGGTAAAGGATCTTCATCCCTGAGGAGGTACTTATCATGGTAATCAGGACAATTGTAAAATGGTGTTAACCACATAAACCTCAGCTTGTGGATTGTGTGCAGTCTAGTGACGAGACCCTTTTCAGGGGTCTTTCTGGTTAAGAATCTTTCAGGAAACAAAGCTTGCAAAAGTTTTATCATTAGGTACTCTTCTACACTAATCACTGCAGCTTCCACAACATTTTCACAAAAAATGGTACATCTTTGGCATCTCTATACCACTGTGTGTATATAGCCCTTCTGACAGACATTTATATTATGGGCTTTCTTGTATTAGACTATAGCAATCACATGTTTGAGAGGTAAGTTCAGCTGGGGTTTTTAAACATGGACAATGTTTATAAGGTACCTGTTGGTTTGG
>VZTL01054427.1:0-14103 GCA_013400535.1 Scopus umbretta
CCCCCATGGTGACTGTATTTCGATCAGAGGCAAATTCTGGTTGTACTGAAATCAGTGAAACATTTTCCACTAACTTCAGTGGGATCAGGAATCAGCTGTCAGAGGATGGGGGAAGAATACTGCTGCCTGCTGAAGCTGATCTAAAACCCTGCTGTTGCCAAAAGTCGTGTTGGTGCCTCCACCGATGGCCGTATTTCTGGTTGCATCTTTCGTGCAGGCCTAGCGGTCACGTGGCTGTGCAAAAAGCAGGATCAGCTTGCTGATCCGCCTGAAAAGTATCACAGGAAAGGAAAAAAAAAGGAAGATTCATCTTGTGGTAATTGCTAGGGCGAACGGTGTCAGCTTTTGTTCACGTAGTACAGATCCCAAGCTGTGAATCAACATCCGGGAGATACTTAAATTCAGTAGGATAAGAACTAAGAACACAAAATGCACTACTGCTAAGGTATTTTATTTCACGAAAGCCAAACCAAACAGGCCGGGTCTTGTTGAGAAGATGTGAAGGCATATTATTACATTTTTCCAATACAAGTGCAGCTGGAAAAGGCTAAAGAAAATCATGTTTAAAGCACAAAAGGTTGAGCACAATATAGGTAGAAAACTAGAATTAACTAAAAGTAGTTGTTCTCTGACTGAATGGCTATTTAAGTAAGCATTGCAGCGCAGCAGCTTTCAAGCAGTGTTGAGGATCATCAACAGGCCTAACACATTAGTACCTCATAAAGTACAGTGCATAACAGTAATTTAAAAACCCCAAGCATTTTTATTATTACTTAGTCAATGATGTAGATTCTTTTAACATTTTATCCATTTTTTGTTTGTTGTCAAGCCTGCAAATATATTAAACATTTATAGGATCCTCTATACAATTATGTCTTGTTCTTTTGCAACTGCATCTAGTAAAATAGTCTCTCATTTATGTTTGTGTCTTGTTTTTTTTACGCCGCATCCATTTTTGTGAAATCAAGAAATACCACATAAGAAAAATACCATTAATGAACTGTGCAAAAGGTAAGTAGCTTCCTAGTGTGGTGACCAGAGGGGAAAAAAGCTGCGTTTATTCCCCAGATGTTCCCCTAAGTCAAAGTAATCATGGAAATATCTGAAACTTACATCCTTAATTTGCTTTCGTAGGTTTCAAAATCTCTCTGTTACTTGCAGCCAAACATAAATTAATAATGGTTCCAAATGCCTATATCTTATTTAATTAAAACAGAGCAAGTTCTTTCTATTTCACCTAAGTAATAAAAAACCGGCTTTGTAGGGTGAAGGCCAGACTCCAGATTCTGATGTTCCTGACACTTACTTATTTCAAGAGGTAGAATAAATTCTTTATTGTTTTCTTCTTATTGTAGTAGTGCACTCTTTGGTGATTTCTCTTTACAGCAGATGTCCGGAGTCCCACATTATGTTTCTGTCTGAAGGGTTTTTTTGTAGTTGAAATGTTCTTTTGCTGCTTTTTTTTAAGTCTGACCATCTTCCTAGCGTCATTCTCTGGACTTTTTGTGGTGCAGACTTATTTGTTTAATTGATAAATAGGTTTGCATACAATTTTGTATTCCCAGTTATGCGTCCTTTGCAGAGCTAGTTTTGTAGTTATTTCAAAAGAAGAAAACAAACCTGAAAAACTCAGTAAAGCTATCCAGTCACGTGACTACCGAATAGAGAAACGCAGGATTAGTCAGTGAAGCGAACGTGGCAAGTAAAATATAACTGGGACTTCCGTGGAACATTTGACAATGTGTCATTCAGTTTTGCGTGGATTAAGTAAAGGTTAGGTGGAATGCAAGCATTCTCCTCGACCAAGGATGAGGATAAATGTCTCAGGCTGGAAGGAACGCTGGGAGATACGGAGCACTGTTACGTCCTATTTGGTCTCTGGATAAGTCGTTCGGAAAAAAAGGGAAGGAGTTGGTTATTATCGATTCGTGTGAATTCCAACGTGCAAACGCCAGAGAGGGACGCAAGTAGTGGAACTGCAGGACTGAAAACAACAAACGGCAGAACTCTGGGCCAAGTGCGACTCAGTGCTCCTAAGGCAACGTGATGAAGAACAACCCTGTTCCAGGGCAGGGACAAACCTGGGTGACAGAAATGCGGAATGAAACCTGGAAGCGGCATCGGGCAAGTATGTGCAGCAAAAGACGGCTGCAATTCTGAATAGCAGAGGTGCGACCTAAGAGACCAACGTGTGCTGCCGCCTTTTCACGAGGCTTTTGCGATCACATTTGAGATGCTGATTTCAGTTGCAGCTCGATAGGGGATATACAAAAGAACGGAAAACTGACAGGGAGATTGAAAGTTATGATTTTAACAGCAAGATGTAAGAAGAAACCAAATGGATGAAACTGTTACCCATTATCCTAATGAACAGTCTCTCGAGGAGTGGAGAGTGGAGTGGAGTTAGTAAGCTCCCTAAGGGCTGGATCCCAAGGTTTGTGTTACGCGATTACAGCTTCAGAGACTAAAATCGCCAGCAAAAAAGGGAGTATTGACCATGTGTACTGTGCTTCCTGGTTATCCCATTCCCCAAACTTGCCAGATCCTTGTGTGTTCTTCTAAAGCGGGTTTAAATATTCAGGATTGATACACAATTGAAATTCATAAGCTGAGGAAGCCCTACAGCATCAAGAAGGGAACGGGAGTGAAACTCATTAAATGAAATGAAAGAAAATAGATGAAATCTAAAAATACAAGATTCCGGCTAATTATTAGCAAACATTTAGTTACTGATGTCTACCTGGCAGCACAAATCATTGCTTAGGACATTTAAAACTAGATAGGAAAAGACATGGGAAAATCAGTGATTAATTCTATATTGGTTGGAGGTATTAGGTTGACTAATAAAATAGGGTTTTAATACCTAAAACCTGTACTGCATCCAGGAAATTGAAACTACATATACACGCATGCAAGGGATACCAGAATTTGACCCTATAATTGGTAAAATCCAACCACTTCAATTTGGCGATTCGATGCTGCATGAGCATGGTGACTATAAATAAGTAATGTATTTATTTTTAAATAAATGGGAAAGAGTACATTTTCCCATATTCCTAAATGCTCATAAATCATTGTGATTTACTGTGTCAGTCTTGTTTTTCAGTTCTGCCATCTATTTCAGTTCCATTTAAAGGCAGTACATATGGAGAGACTGACTCCAAGATTTTCAGTCTCTGGAAACCCAAATCTGCTGGGAAAGAAAAAAAAAACTTCTGGAGGTCAAGCTTACCCCTTTACCTACAAGAAGAAGCGGCAGCGCTTTTATCAGTTAGGCATTGTCCCAGTGAAAACTGCATTCTGTTTATGAATTTGGGGCCTATGGGATATAGCTATACCTTTGTGTAAGGTTGTACGTTGAGGACTCACTGGAAGGAAAGCAACTAACAGTAACATTTTACGTCATTTTGATGCTAGGGAGGTGGGTGCCTGAGTTGGGGGCTACCCTGTTGCGAGAAGCGACCAAGAAGTGTACAGAACCGGCCAGGGGTTAGAATTTCTGCCGGACGGAGTGCTGGGAGCGAAGAGGGAGACTGGAGCAGAATTTCAGCTTTCTAGTGTGTTTTCTATAAAAAGCTCCCTTTTGATGTCTCTCTCAGTTTCATTCTGCTCATTTTTCATATCAAAGCTAAAACTTCCTTACCCTTCCTCCATTTCACATCAGTTTGCAGCAGAGTGAATTAACTCTTCCAAAGCAGGAGTCGATAACGTCTTGCTTCAGGAGATGCCTAATCACTGTGATGAATTGTCCTAAAAAATCACAGACCTTTACAGATGGCATTTTCATTTGCCGTAAGTTGAAGATGGGTTTAGCAAACAGCTGCTTTCCCCAACAGCCAGGATTAGTCATCTTATTCTTACATCAGGCATAAAGTAGTTATTTTATATGGGGAATTATGGAAGAGCCAAATAATTCCGGATTATTGATCTGTTTGTCNTTGCCTCTCTCCTGCCTTACCGGGGGTGCCCAGCTGAAGCCCTTGAACGCACCTGCCTCCCTGGATCACATCACGCTCCCGCTACATCCCCACTCTTGCTCCTCTACTCTGCTCTGCTGCCTGTTTTAATTTTTTTCACCCAAAGAGCAGAAGCTTTTTTTTTTTTTACTACTTCTTTCAAGAATTCGTCATGTTTCTCTTTATGGCTGAGTAGTTCCAACCTTGAGTTCAAAACCAGGCCAGGAGGTGCTTGGGCCTGACGGGAGCGGCCGGCAGCAGGGCCAGGCGCTTTATTTCCCAACCGGCTCTTCGTGGCTGGGCTCGCAGGCGAGTGCTGGGACAGAGCATTGCTCCCAACCGGGCGGTCGGTCCTCAGGTAGCCTTCTGGGGGGGGGACGCGGAATATTTCTTTAAGTAAAGTTTGTTAGGTGTAAATTAGAAGCAGTCCGTTTTCAAACCCCCCCGTTATTGGTACGGACATCTGTATTTAAAACCCGTAACGGGAAAGGAGGGACTGCTGAGTAGTGGTCGCGGCCGGCCAGGAGAGCCTCTGCCGAAGGCGGGCATGCAGGCAGGCCTGTGCCCTGGGGAGCTGTGGAGCGAGGAGGGGGAGCGGGACTGAATCCCTGTCGCCCATCATAGGGGGAAGAGGCGCACCGGGCTGCTAGCCCCAGAGGGAGGGCAGCTCTCGAGAAAGAGAACCCTAGAAGCCCCTCAGGAAGTGGGACTTGGGACTTGCGGGTAAAGGTGGAGACTTCTGGGAGGCACAAATGTGAGCAGGTACGATGATTTGTGCTGGAGAAAAGGGCTAGACAAGACCTCACAGACGTGTGTGTGGGTTTTGTGTGTGTTTGGGGTGTCTTCCTCTAAGGGCTCTGGATATCCCATGTGGACAAAGAGAGAAGGGAGGGCTTGAGAGCCACCTCAGGCCACTGGAGGTACCCTCTGAGATCAAATGTTCGTGCCCTTCAGCTTCCCCACCTCTATCTCCGTAGCTACGACGGACAGCCTGCAGTCTCTTCAAACTGCGCTCACTTCTACCACCTGCTTGGAGCAGTCCCCTGCTTACGTGTTTCACCTACGTCCGCGTGATCCCGAGTGTGAAACCATGACCCTTGGTTTCTCTCCGAAGTTCAGTGATGCGCTTCCATCCCTTATTTCAATACTGTTATTGCTTGAGCAACTTTCATCACAGCCGAGCGCTAGGTACAGACCTCAGCACTGCACTGGAGTCTCAGTGAAGTATTTAAAGAGATTTTACAAAATACTATTCAAATTCTTTTGATGTCAGCATAAATTAATGTGCAGAAGTGAAAAGGCGTGATGCTTTATGTTAAACAGTGTTTGTACAAGACTGCCTCAGAGCAGACTGTGTCGTTGCTGTATGCGTAAGGTACCAAAGGACTTTCTTTATGGACTTTGTTGGCAAGAAATGAAAATTCATATCTCATTTTTTCTTTCTTCTGTGGAAGATGCCATTTATTTTGTAAACAGCTGTCGGCAGCACTAGACATTAAACTAGGAACTCTATCTGTTCACTAAGAGTGTTTAATAAGTTCACAATGTGAGCGCTAATGAACGAGTTGATTTTAATATGGATCACGTTTCACTGTAGAAACATCCTTATGTTTTGTCTACCCACAGTTTACTTTTATCCTCATTTGACATTCCCAGTAGGCAAGGGCAAAAGTAAACTGGGCCAGCCAGTATTACCGATCCAGATAAAAAAAACCAGGAGAACCCCGGGATAAACCTGAGCCAGCTGAGAGGACAGAGAGGTGCCTGAACCCGAAGCAGCGCTCCCCGGCTGGCCAGGACGAAGCACAGGATCGCCCACCGCACCCCAAGAGTATGACGGAGTGGTCAAGGCGGGCACTCGCGGGAAACAAGCACAGCGAGTTTCAGGCCGAGAAAGGGAGACGTGGGAGTAAAAAACGAGGAGGGAGCACAGGCATCAGTTTTTCATCACGTTTTCTGACCTCTTTGCCAGTCCTGCTGCTTGCCAGCTGGGGAAATCCCCTGCTCCCTGCTTCTTTGTGCTCCTTCCCAGCCTGGCTTGCTGTGGCGAGGCAGCAATGTTCTTCATTGAGGGACGAATGTGAATTCTTTGATCTTAGTACCCTAACTTCACATTTGCTGGGTAAGTAAAAACAGACAACCACGCACGCACACGTTAAAATACAGCAATGTATTTATAAGTGTAACTGAGCTGTGATTAATTCCTCGCATTTCGTTACAAGCTAATCCATTACAGGGCAATGAATGGATCCTGCTAGGAGCAGGCCCGTATCTCCTCCGTTCCATTCTGTGTAACCTGTAGCCACATAAAACTTTGCAAAGAACGGGCAAATGCTAACGGGACGATTTGCCAGTATTTCATATCTGCGTTGCACACATGAAAGCGACAGTGCAAGCTGTAAGAACATTTAGCATCAGAACACCAGCAGATCTTTTGAGTCTTACGTACGTGTCTGCCTCTTTGTAGGATAACGGCATTTCTGCTGTTCCTGAGACAAAGAGAAGCTTGCTTTTCTCTCCTTTCCTTCAAAACAGGCGCTGTAGGGACAGAGGGATATTTTCTTCTTCCTAGTGGCATGAAGGCAGCATCTCGGATATGGATTACCTCCGAATTATCCTTCCTGACAAATAGGTTGTGAAACCATCGCTTAGTCTCTCGGCAGGTCCCAGCCCTGCCTTCACCCGAGGAACCCGGAGCAGCTGCTGCCTTCCGTCTGCCACCGACTACATGGACGCATTTTCCTTCCCCTTTGTTGTCCCGTGCATTTCAGGGGTTTTTAATCCATCTGGCGCAAGGTAGGTAACTGCGTAGAGCAAGCACAGTTAGAGGGCTTTATCTGCTCCTTCGCCGCTTAGCTCAGTTAAACGCAGAAGCACCTGCCAGCTATTCCACCAGAGCCACAACCCATCTGCATGTAGCTCTGGCTACGAAGCTCTTCTGAAGTACCCCTTCTGTGCTAAATATACCGATTCCCTGATGGCATCTTGCACCATGTGCTCCTGCCCCCAAATTCATGCGACGGTAGCATCCAGTTTTTCTCCTCTAGCATTCGGGGAGGCAGGGAAAGGCACAAAGAGGTAAAAAAAATGTATTTTTAGTTCCTTTTAGTGCATTCCAGTATGATCACTTTCTGGTTTTAAAGGAAATGTAACTGAAACCCAGTGTGGCTTGGGAGTAAGGAAAATGTTAGATAAAAATTAACATTTTAAATGAGGGAAATTATTTGTGAATTAAAATATCTTCTTCTTGTGGCTCTGCAGAATCACCTTCCCTTTGCCTTCCAGGTAGCCAGAACAATTTTCAGGCCAAGCCAATATTTGAATTCTTGTTCTTCCCAAAGAAAACTAGTGGGTGGGTTTCTGTCTAGGAGCTAAACCAGGAATGTGCCTTAGGGTTTAGCTGCAGTTCGGCTTTGGGGAGGCCACCATCCTGTCCATCCTGCTGGTTTCCGCCAGTACTGGGCACGCCGTGCCACACAGCACACATAGGGATAACGTTATGCCAAAGTTGCTACAATACCTGCTTTCCCGCTGATCATGCTAGAAACATAGTCTACAGCAAACACAACTCCATTTCCATAAAGGAGTGAGCCACTGCATTACGTTAACAACACTCAGCAGCAGTGTCTCCAGTCGGCTCTCCTGGCTAGTACAACCCAAAAGGAAACAGTGGGAATATTCAACAAGAAAATATCCTGCAACAAGCTCAACGTTGCTTTTTTTTTTTTTTTTTTTTAAAGTTGTCTTTGCACTATGGCACTGCCAACTCAGGGAGAGGTTTCTGATCTCTGGTTTGATTAACAAATACGGGCAACAACGTTATAGTCACTTTCAGGCTTTTGGGCAACTGGAGCTGGCAATGTCAGCGTACCACACCAAGCCAAGCAAGGAAGGGCTGTAAGATACGCCTGGTGGAAAAGAAGAGGAAAACTGCTGTGTCTTTTCACGATGCTTTTCCCTGCCCTAAACCCCTTTTTGGGGCAGAATGGCTTTCGGCTCCCATCCCTTCTGCGACCTGCTGGCAGCGCGGCAGTGCAAGCTGCAGTGCCGGCATGAGGAATGGCCAGGAAGCTCCAGGAAGGGTCGGGAGCAAGCGGCTGCTCCTGGGGGACAGGCACCACGTAGGCTGCTGGCCTCCCTGCTGCAAGCGCAGCCTTGCGAGGCTGTGTCCCAGGTTTCAGGACGCATCTCCCTGGGAGCATGGAGACCTGTGACTTTGGTCCTTTGGAGACGGAGGTTTCCAGTGAGACGTCTGCAGTGCCCTGAGGTGGCGGTGCGAGAATACCCCCAACACGGCCTGACTCATTGTTTAAGTCTGTTGCACTGTACCATAATGAACGTGGAGCAAAACCAGCGCAAAGCCGGGAATGCAACTTCCCATTCCTCAGTCAACAACCATGACAGAGTTCTTCATTCACACTGCCTTTCAAACCCCATGCTACCATCATATGATATCCCAAAAGTCAATGGTCAGCAAAAGATATTTCTGCAGGCCAGGGAACATGGAGCAGGAATTCCCACAAAGGAATCCTTCAGAAAAGATTACCCGTTATTATTGTGTTCATCTAAAGTATCTAGCTAGCCCTGATCACTGTGGATTTGAGGTTTTCATTCTTTAAATAATTTATCCTCTCAAATTCTTTTTGAGGTGTGTCGCAGCTAAGGCATAGAGACCCCCACCTCACGTGAGGTAGGAGGTCTGAGACAAAATAACACCTGAGCTCAAATCCCAGGCCGTGGCTTTGACTGCCAGGCCAACTTCCTCTATAATCTTGCTGGATTATGGAGAAAAATAAATAGTTCGTTTCACCAATAATCTAATAATATAGATTTTAAATGGACACACACAACACAGAAATGCGTGTACATTTATTTCAGGTAATATTTATAACCTACTGGCACTTACATAATACATGGGTGGTTTATATAACATTTATATATATATGCATATGTTTTCAAAGTGCATTAGTACGACACTTAGTATGACATGTTGTCTCTCACTGCAGAATTAGTATTTTCTACTTTCCCCCCCCCCTGTTCTTTTCTTATTGCAACCCACAAGAAAGCAGCTTCCTCAGTAACTTACTTTGGCTGGCACACACCTATAAATGTGTAGCATTCATTTGCCATATCGCTGCTCACAAAAATGTTGCTGCGCTATTGCACTCCTTTGTTTAAAGTTCTCTTCTAAAAGGCTGTCTGCAAGGGCTGTGTAGGAGGCTTTGCAGCAGGGAGGTTTGAAATTGTTTTTCTGAAAATTATTTTGAAAAGTCTGTCCTTTTCAAGGTCTTGGCCAGCTGCACAGCTATTTTCCTCTTTTCATTTACTTTACTTCTGCAGCTCTGAATAATAGTCCCTATCTCAGACTTTATATGTAAAATGTAGTTGAATCCCTACCACATACTTCCCTCTTCAGCAGCTTTTACTGAGCACTGAGGCATTTGCAGCGATTCTGCTTTTGCCAGCGGGTTATTCAGTCCCTCAGAGACCAGCCAATTTAGGGACCAATTTTACCACCATTACACTCATCACACGTTCCTTATATTGTATGTAGTCCCCCAGATGTCAACAGGTCTCTCATACTTATGGAGTAAATTAGTACCATCTATATCAAAACCTAGTCTTCAGCAGTTGCCTCTTGCTCACCTGCAATGCCAAACAGCCTCACGAGGTATTTCCAGGAATACTGACCATCCGGCACCAGTACAGCCGCCAGTCCCCCGATAGGAAATTCCTGCCGGTTTTGACCACGGCCATGGAAAGGACAACCAAACTCCCCAGCACCAGTAGACTGCATGGGGTCTTACACTCAGCTCGTCTTAGTGGTGAAAAAGCGCTAGACGTTGACTTATAGCCAACCTTTTTCACCAAATGTTGTAAAGTAGGTCTTTCACCGGGTTGGCAGCCAGGAGTTTGGTCCTACGCTCTGAACGCATGGGAGCCAAATGGCCCACAAATGAAAATCCTCATCCACTTATAACTGTGCCAGTTCCCTTATTTGTGGAGGTCACAAGTATCCTACACAAAACTCAGCACTGATCTGGTTCCTGCACGCCCCCCTGGGCGATTCAGCCATCTGAGCAGCAACACTTTCCTCAGCCTGTTCGCCCAGGAAGCCTACCTATGTTCAAAAGTCCTTGTAGGATCCATCCTCGGTTATGCTGTGGCACAATGCATTCCACATGAAGACAGGAGCAGCCTTAAGGTTTTTGCGTACATTGACATATACGTGAAAAAGTGGATACTTTCCCTCGTTCCAGGCACTTGGACTATAAATCCATAGAGAACTTGAGTAAACATGACTTCCTTAGTGTGTTAAAAAGTTCAGACTGTGGAAGAAAGACATTTCTGAAAAACAGATTTTAGTCTTTGAAATAATTAGACTGAGCTGAGCAGATTTTTGGCATTATTTGTAAGCCACTCATTGTTCAGCCTTTGTACTTAGAAGAGCAATTATGACTCCTTTGGAAACATCCTTAGTTGAACTCTTAAAATAATAAAAACACTCCTCCATAAGACCACATCAACATATGGTTTTCGTAACAACAGCACAAACAAATCACCCACTCATCAAACACATTTAGGAAGAAGACAGGAACAAACAGAACAAACAAATTTTCTAAAGATTACTTACTGGTCCTGATCAATCAGGGGAAAAAAAAAATCTCAATTGAATTCAGGAACTGCCTATGGGATATAGAACACACATAAAATATGCAACAGACGAATAAGCAAAAAGATAAATACCACCACATGCTGTAAAGCAAAGTTTATAGATAATATGCTGCAAAGTTGTATTTCAAAAATACCGAGCTGCTGATGCCCAGCTTTATTATCCACTCACTAGTTTACTTTTTAACTTTGGTGACACGTCATGATTAAGCAAGAAAGAGATAAAGTACGTCTATACTAGTGATCGTTATCAGAACATCCTCCCTAGTTTCACTGCCTTCCTGGTAACCCCAGGGTGAAGTCCCAGCTGAACAAGAGCTGGTGGGTGACCCGCATCCCTGCTGTAGTTCCCTCTGGTAGGTGCTGCCACGCGGTGACTACATGGGTGTTAACTATTTTGAGATTCACGGACCCCTGTCACCTTTCTGTGGCTCCAGCCAGCTTGGCGTAGCTCTGTGGTGCATACTGACAAGTTAGTATCACTTCATAGAAGCGCAGTCCAAAAGCACATCTACCTAGGCCTCTGGAGCTTAACGCTAATGCAGAAAATACCCTGGTGACATAAGCATCCACGCTTTCCGGGAGCCTGGTCTTGGGGCAGTCCTGAAAGCACCCACATCTTTAGAAATGTAGGAGTTGAGGTAAATGGACACAGAAGGGTTCCAAACTATAAGTCACTCCTGATCTTACCTCCCGTAATATACAGAAATGGACATGCACACACACGTACAGAAGACCTATACCTTTTCATAGCTTAAATTTTCTCACCACTTTTGAGCACCTTTTAGGTACTAGTCAGGTTTTTCCAGAGCCTGGAAGGACTTCCCTTCTCCTTTGGATCATAACGTCTGTCCGTCTGCTTACTGCATCTTTTTATGCATATGCTGGAGGCTGTGCCCAACCGCTGCTTCTCCATAACCCTTTCCTCGGCCAGGTGACACACGGATCAGTCCTCCTGCATGACCTATGTCTGTGCAGCACACGTACGGCTTCCTGGAGCTGAGCACTGAGAAACAACTTGGCTGCCAGCAGCGGCCAGTGCACACAGCTCCCTGCAAAAACCGTGGCCAAACCTCGGTGTACGAGCAAAAGGGAGCAAACAAGCTCCAAATTCAAAATAGGGTTTGCGATCTGACAAATACCCAGAGAGAGCCCTCAGTATGAAACAGAATTAAAAAGATTAACGTAAGCAGATTCCTCCAAGAAGCACTCCTGCCTGCATGTTGTTCTTGCTTGCCCTCTTCCAACTGAGTATGTGTTTTGTGATTCGAAGAACAGACTAGAAAACTCTGCATGCTAGTTTTGATTCCAGTTGGAAAGCGGACCAAGCAAATCTCTCACGCTTGTCATCCTCCTCCGAGTAACTCTAGACAAGGCTGAATGAGAACAGCATTAAAACACTGATGGCTGAACTGGAGTCCTTGCTACCACGCTCTCACTGTTGCTGCAGCCTGTAGGGCTGGGCAGGTGGCATCAACTCCAGCAAATAATATGGCAACCAAACCCCCTGTAGGTAGAGCCAGAGTGTCTCACTCATTGTCAATGCAATGAGTTAACGACAGGAAGAAAAACTAGGTTTCCTCCTCTAATCCCTATACATGCCATTTTCAGGTTAAAACAAACTCAGGATTGCTGCTGCTACAGATGTTTTGCTCAGAATTATGTCTCAAACAGCTTCAGCAGACGGTACTACCTCTCTCCTGCCATGTGCTGAAAGCCCTGCACTACCATGTGCTTGGTCTGCTTTAGGCGGGTGTAGCTCTTGCTCTGCAAAAATCATTGTCGAGTCCTTGGAGAGACCATAAGTGCTGCTGATGATCGGTGGTGATGAGTCACGGTGGGTGGAATATTGCCACGGAAACAAATATTAATGAAAATCAGGTGGAAAAGGTGAACATTATCTGTCTTTGAACAGTTTTATCAGAGGCAATGTCTCCTTTCAATTTTTGTCAAACTGTTACTATTTTATCAGAGAACAAGATTTGAGCATTTAAAAACTGGAAAAATTAACAGTGCTACTGGAAACAATGTTGTGATGTAGGCTACTTTATTATTATTGAGCTTTGAAAGATAACTAAATGACGGTCTGATCCTTTGGGGAATTTCTCAAGACTTAATCTTTGTTACAAAGGAATTATTTAAATTTTAATTGGCATTGCTGTTGTGAAGTTAGGAAAAGGCTTGCTGACGAAGTACCGTTACTCTGTATGAGTGCAATAAGGAATGCCTCTGGAATTTGTCAGTCTGTCCCCTGCAGTTGCCAAGGGCCTCAATCTTTGCAGGAAAATTACCCTTGAAAAACAAATCCAGTTCACCTAATCCCAGGGCTGCTAAAGTAAGCTAGTCCTTTGGGCAGGGAAATGTTATTTTGAGATCTGCATCTAGGAAGGGGATACAGCCACAGGGAATGGGGCAGTTGGCAGCAGTCCTGTGCTCTGGGAGTCTCATGTTTGACTGTGTTGGCCATGTGCATGTCTTCAGTTATCTGGAGGAAATGTATTTAGTTTTATTTCGGCCAAAAATAGGAAGCGCTGAAGAATCTTTAGGAGGACTCTTCATAAGCTTGAGGTGAGCTGAGAGCAGCCAGGTGTTTCACTGAATATTACCTATGACTAGCAGAGCAGCATCTGATTGAAGGTTTTTCCTTGCCAGCAGTGATGACTCACATGAATTATCTTTCTCTTTGTATACTGTCTAGTGTTTACTCATTACAGTTCCCTATTGTTTTTAATTTCTTGCAAGAAAATGAAAAACATTATTACCATGTTGCCCTTCAGTTTAGGATTTTTAACCTTTTCTTGGTGCGGGGCTTCACGAACAGAAAAGTCTGGAATTCTTGGGGCTCGTTGCTGCTCAGATGGCCTTTCTGGAGGGTCCTCAACTTTTTCCGTGTGGATTGTTTCTAAATCTGCCCTGCCCAGTGATTATCGTATTACTGTTAGCTTTGTAAAAAGCTGTGCAAAAGAGTTTTATTTTTCTCTTAATTGTTTATGTGCACTTACACTACAGAAACTTAATATCTGTTAACTGTGGAAGTGGTATGTGTGATTGATTCATCATCATACCTTTTCTACAAGTGATTCCTTACATTTTCTTTGCGAGACAGACTGACAGAAGGTCCTCTGTCAGTCCACGTTCTCTCTCTCTCCATTCGTTTGCCCGAGTGCTTGAGTGACAGCGGCAGGCAACTCCTGATTACCTACAAGATAAAACAAGGGAATTGGATGTTTGTCTCTGAAGGACAACTTAAAAATAAAATATATCATTATATTCATGATCAGAATCATGAGCTGTTTAAATAATTTCTCTAAAATAATACAGTACTACAGTCAGTACCCTTTTCTAAAATGTTATAATATGGATATACAGGAGATGAAATATTACCTCCAGAAAGTTAAAAACCTTTTATTTTTTACTTATAATAAAACTCAAAAATGAAAACAGAAACTTTGCAGAACCCTTTAAAAAAAAAAAA
>VZTL01054428.1:0-18370 GCA_013400535.1 Scopus umbretta
CAATATGCTATCTTTCCACGTTTAATTTGTCGACAGATAGGTACACTCGCTAATCTGTCTACAAAGCCAGTGAAATTACTTGAGCAACACGATTACCTTTGCTGGCATTGCCTGCAGCTATCAGAAAAGGGATTGCACAACTGTCTAAATCCATTATTAGAGTAGACAAAGGGTAGTTCACCTTACTTTGAACCATAAGGAACTGTCCACAGCTGGAAATGGGATACCTGACTTAAAACACACACAAAAAAAAAAAAAAACACCTAAAAATCAATGCTACTGTGATACATCACAGCTTCAAAAATTGGATAAAGGTATTGCAAAATTATTGTCTAATCAGTAATTTCACCTGCCAAGCTTGAAAGACACCAGTGACTCTGATGTTCCCCTGTTTTGCTGTAATTTACACATCTTGGTATCTCTCTCCTGTGTGAAGAACATGGCTTCAGAAACTATTAGGAATATTAGGATAAGACTAAGTCACTTAAAATGCCTGCAGTAGTTGTGACATTTACACTCACAAGACTCCTGAAGTTCTGACACTCTTGAATGTATAATAGAAGCAGCAAAGTCAGTAGCATAAAAAACATTCCCGCTTTCTACCATGGTCTATATGAGGCTTCCAATTTACATGATTTTAGCTGAGGAACCTGTGCAAAATCTGATGAAAAAGTTACAAGACAAAAAGACTTAATTGTTCTTAAATCAGATATAACTGAATATGTTGTAGAGACATTTGCATCTATGTAGAGAAAGTGATGACAGATATCAGAGCAGTCAATGCAAGCATGGGTTAGACTGACTTGAGTGACATATTTAATTTTTCAGGTTTATCTTTTTTTGTATATTTTTTTAACTATTCCTCCACTGAAGGAAAATCTACACCTTTGGGTACACATACAGTGTTCTCCAGTTCTTTCATACCTAGCCTTAGTTCACTCAAATTTCAGACCATAAAGCCTGGATTTACTCCCTACCCAAGTCAGTGGCTGCCCTAAAGGAAAAAAACAAAATAGACTAGGCTAGACTAGAATAGTCCAGTTGGAAGGGACCTACAAAGACCACTTAGTCCCACTGCTTTATCAATTCAGAGCTGACCAGAAGTTGAAGCATGTTGTTAAGGGCATTGTCCAAATGCCTCTTAAACACTGACAGGCTTGGGACATTTACCACCTCTTTAGAAAGCCTGTTTCAGTGTTTGACCACCCTTTCAGTAAAGAAATGTTTCCTAATGTCCAGTCTAAACCTCCACTGGTGCAGCTTTGAAGCATTCCCACACATCCTATCACTAAATACCAGGGAAAAGAGATCAGCACCTCCCTCTCCACTTCCCCTCCTCAGGAAGCTGTAGAGAGCGATGAGGCTGCTCTTCAGCCTCCTTTTCTCCAAACCAGGCAAACNTCAGGAAGCTGCAGAGAGCAATGAGGTCACCCCTCAGCCTCCTTTTCTCCAGACTGGACAAGCCCAGAGTCCTTAGCTGCCCCTCATAGAGCATTCCTTCCAGCCCTTTCACCATCTTTGTTGCCCTCCTCTGGAAGCATTCAAGGACCTTCACATTTTTCTTAAATTGTGGGGCCCAGAACTGCACACAGTACTCAAGGTGAGGCTGCACCAACACTAAATACAGATGGATAATCACCTCTTTTGACTTGCTGGTTATGCACGTCTGGCGTACCGCAGGATGCGGTTTGCACTCTTAGCTGCCAGGGCACACTGCTGACTTATATTGAGCCTGCTGTCGACCAGCACCCCAGCTACTCCTCTCCCAATTTATACTTGTGTCTGGCACTATTCTATCACAGGTGCAGAAACTGTCATTTGTTATTGTGTATGTTGTATATCTTCTTACAATATTTAAATGTTTAACCTTCTTTGTTGGAAAACTTTTGTCTTATTTCACATATTTTTAATAGTATGATATAGAGGTTTTTAATTAGTGTATTAAGCTATCTATACCATTCATTATCACCAAGGTGTTCATGTGTAAGGACGAGGATCTTAACACACATAACTGTGCGACACACAGTGTATTCATCCATGAAACTAACACACGAGGACCCTGAGTCACCTTGCTCAAGTTACAGGCAAGGATATGCTTACAATCTCATCAGATTTTTCCCACTGCAATGAATAAAGCAGGATTTTTTTAAATAACAGTTGGAACACAAATGATTATTCACTTTTTATACACCATAGTTACCATAACAAATCAAGCAAAATCCTGAAATCCAAAATTCTCTTATGACAATACTTACAGAGAAGCCCAAAGTGATTAACAAGATTTCCTCAAAACTTGAACCAAGTTTAAAAATGTACCCCTGAGTACAGAAAAAGCAGAGTCAATTTCCCAGGCTAAATATCAGGATTGAAACTGTGAGATTTATCACTGATCTCTGTATAAAAGATACTCCTGGGAGGCAGCTGCCACCCAATCACATAAAAATGTGGATTACACTGTCAATCAACTACTGCATACTTAAAGCATCTATAAAGTTAGTAATCTTTGTGACAGTAGAGCTGAGGAACCCTTAGAGGATTTTAACAGGAAACAATGCAGAGAAGCTGATTACAGAAAGCTGTCTGCAGGAAAGGAACTCAGAAGCAGCTATATATTTTAGAACTTGCACTTGCTACCTAATTGGAAAAGACACACAGAAACAAATCCTTTCAGGTGGGAATGGATGTGACTCTAGCACGAGTTCAGCTTTGCTATCAATATTGCAGGTAGACTCTTCTGTCCAGAAAAACTGTAAAAGATTCTTTGTTTGTTTACAGAAATACACAAAGCCAAATCCAATATTTCCAGAAACTAGGAAGGTATAGAAGGGAGACATTCACTTTATCTGCCCTCGTTGTGGTACTCTTTTCCTAGCACCACAGGCCACACCCTGGGCTGAACTGTTCTGGGCGGTTAGCTGTTGTACGGCCTTATACTAAGCTCACAAGATGTTATGGATTATGAACATTTCAGACTTAATAGTTGCATTTGAATCCCAGATACTTTTGGGTAGTTTCGACTGAACTCAGTGAGAAGTATCTGTAGTCTGGAGGAGGACAGAATCACCTTTTTTTTAATTCAGAATCACCTTTTCTAGTCTATGTTCTGGGGAAAGAAGGACACACTATTGTTAAATCTGAGCCTTTTGACATCCCAATTTACCTCTACTTCTCATTATCTGTGTTGTTTTCTTTATTTCTGTTCTGTACATCTCCGAATCTTGTTCTACAAACAGAATCAAAAGAGGAAGCAAAATAGACAATATCTCTATAATGAGACAATCTGAAGCAAATAGAAAAGACTGGGGAAAAGTATGGCTCTTACTTCTAGAGAACACTATGTGCTCTTAAATATTCTTTAAATATAGTTTGTTATAATGCTCAAAATACAACAATATGCACCTCACACTGCACTCTCTGCTTGTCCATCTTAGACTCAGTGTCTGACCAGTATGACAGTATCATGAGCGATGGTACGTGTGCTTTGTTAACAGCAAGGATGAAAACTTAGTTACTCTGGAAACAGTATAGTCAATGTAACAAAAAGACGCCTTCATTTTGATGATCCTTAAGCGAAAAGGTCAAAATTCCATTTCATGTATATCTAAAAAGAAGCATCTCATATTTACATCACTGGTCCTTTGTTGAATTATTTGGTGGGTGACTAAAATAGAAAGAAAATTTACAATTAAGCAAAGCTGTAAACTGCTGACTAAGAGCACATTTAGTAAGGAAGACATGAGCTAAACACAGGAAATCTACTGTACAATTTATGTCCTTTGTTGAGCATTGCATGTAAGGAACGCAACTCAGACTCCTATTTGCTACTAGCTGATCAAGTAATTAGACATTTACATACCATCAGTTGTGTCAACAATAAATTCCTGGGTAAAACTGTGCCGTGTTTATAATCTTTTAGAAGTCACACATCATTGTAAAACATGTTAAAAACACGATGAAAAGCAATTTAGTAGTAACAGTAAAAGTAAATGTGAATTTGCTACCCCAAAACACATAACACATGCCAGTAAAGGCACTACTTTACAAATCTCATCACAGAATATTTCAGGTAGAAGACAGAGTACTTGACACTGTATTAAGAACTTAAGCTGTCACTGATCAGTTTTGTTATAGATAGAGGTCAGGAAATATTCTAGAACTTCATAATTAAATCATTTGTCAATGTAGAAAAGGTAATGAATAAGAAACAGAGGTGTGGATTTGAATATTCCTTGTTATTTTGCATGATAAAAAATTGTGAAAGATTTCTGAAAATTCATAAGCTGTGCAAACAGCTATTTATTCTCAGTCTGACTGTTTGAAAAAAGAAGGTGAAGCTTACCAAAAAGAACATGAATTCTTAACTCAGAAAATTATTTCAGGCTTAAAAGGTGACACAGTGAAGACTGACAGGAACCTCCAGACATTTCTTCATTAAATACTTATCTTTTTTTAAGTTTTTGTTAAAAGTTAAAAAACATTGGGATAGAAATTGCCCTTTAAACAAATGGTGTGATACAGGTATATACCATGGCAAAATTTGCTGGATGATGCATTCATTATACAGAAACTCACCAGTACCCTTTTCAACCAGTATCTTATTTTGGTTCTCCTCTAGCATGGGTTGAAATATGTCATGAAGTGGCCATGTTTACTTGAAGGCAAAAAGTCAATGTCTGTGGAAAGCATGATGGAAATTGAAAATCAACACCTGGAGCATCAGTCCAATACTGGTGACTCATCTGAAAATTAAATTGCTATAAAACCTTTGCTCCTTTATGCAATGCTTTATATATTAATTGAAAATTATGTGGAAAAAAATGTAACTAATACATTAGTACATCATTTATATACTAACATATGCTTAGACATCAACATATGAACAGAATAAACTACCTTCATTGTGTGGAACTTTCAGCACATTCTTCCAGCATATTTCAAGTTCAAATGAATAAACATGCATGCTTACAGTAATTTCATGGATAGTATAGCAGTGATTCCATTCTGAGAAAGAATATTATATCAACAGTGAAATATCAGTCTTCTAGAAGAGTAATATAAACATCTTGGTAAAAGAGAATAAATCTTCTTTCCATAGCCAATAATCATTAAAAAGAAAATAATGCTTCCACAAGGTTGTTCTGTTAAAAAATAGGTTTGATATTTATGTAGAGTTGATTGGAAAGCAAAAACAATCATTTGCTGCTTGGAGTGATTTATGTTTCAATGTTAGTAAACTGATTGTTGTCTCCAGCACAAGAAAGCAAGTAGAGAAAAATTCTTTTTTTTTTAAAAAAAGCTCACCTTTAAACACCTGGTAATTTTCTTGTAGGGTTAGAAATATGTTCTTTTTTCATCTGTATTTTAATAAATATGAAATAAATAAAAGAACCCTATCTTTTTGGATGCAAAAAACTGCGAAGTTTATACAGATGGAACACAAATGAAAATGCATGTCTTAAATTGCTACCATAGATCTTTCAGTACCACTGAACACACTATATAGTGTCACTTTTTTAAACATAGTTTCATGCTCTCATGCATCAAACAGGCAGTCTGGTATGATTGTATAAAAAAGTAGTGATACCCAGACAAGAACGGCTCATGCTCCTACCAAAGAGTGAACAGAGAACAGGCAGAGCCATGTTGCTTACTCAACATAGAAACATAGAATCATTAAGGTAGGAAAAGACCTCTGAAATCATCTACTCCAACTGTCAACCCNGTAGCATTGCCTGGTTGTGCAAATGCCCAGAAGCATTTCAGTCCTCTGTGGGCTGGCTGCTCAGATGATCTTTCACACTTAGGAGCATTTTAGATACACAAACCACTCATTTTCAAAAGGACTTTCATGAGTGGCAACTCTCTGAAATCTGCCTTCCAAAACAAGATTTACCTAAACCCCTGTGGCATTAGTGACTTGAATAGGAGCTGCTGCACTATTTCACACAAGTCTAGTGGTTGGAACCAGGAGCTGGCAGACTGAAGTTTTATTTCCAGCTCTGCCTGAGACTTTCAAATCCCCACTTCACACCTTCCAAAGGTGCCTCAAACCCTAGTTTACAGACTAAGGGGAAAAGGGGAGACAGGTTTCCCTCACCACTTCTACTGAAGCTGTTTCCTTCCCATTAGAACAACAAAAAGTAATAGATCAAAGAAATAGGAGACCATGTTTCTCAAGTTTATTGATTAGATCACTTAGTAGGAATAGAGAGATCTGAGATTGGTCTCTTCTTCAGAGGCTGTTTTCATATTTATCAAGAAACAATGAGTAATTGAATGTAATAAATACTGAAGGAATATTGGAAGGCAAGAGTCATTGAATCCTAGTCCCCTTCTACAGCAGGCAATCCCATCCTATATGCCTGTTTCTATAACATCCAGATATTTACCAATACAAGGCGTTAGTGAAAATCATAATCAAGCTTGGACAGTATAGTCATTAAACTTTCCAGAATTCACCTTAGAAGTCACATAAAAAGAAATAAAGAGCACCTGATGAGTTGTGTGTATGTGGAAACAGAACAGGAAAGTTTAAACCAAAGTCACTTATTTCTCCTGATGTGGATAAATCATCTGATACCAGTGAGCAGTTCAGAAAAAAAATCCCATACTCACACTTCTGACAGGAATCAATTCAGACAGCAATAAAAAAATCTGTGTGGCTGTAATAAATCTATGTGGTATATTATTCTTCAATAAGATTTTGGATATTTCAGTCTCTGTGAAGCAATGAAAAGTTCGGGCAAAAATCTAGCTATATGAAACAAAGTCCACTTGATTGGGTAAGCATGGGCTTAACTAATTGTTCCTCCTGTAGTAGTCAACCATAATACATTACCTCTTGTACTGGCATTTCTAACAGCATTTATGTATACCAGCTTTTATATGCACATAAAATATACTATCATCAAGTAAGTAAACACAGAAGACAATCCCTTACATACATTGCTATTTAAGCAAAGTGTGGAACTTTCACTACCGCATGAATTCCTTGAGGTAATGTTCTAGATCAGCATATTCCACTCTTTCTCCAATCATTTCTTCATTGGTGACTACATCTTGTGTGTGGTTCTGCCTAGTGAACTGGTGGAAACAAAACTGCTATTTTTTAATCTATTTAAAACTGCTCTAAGCATTCAAGAATGTTGCCCTCTGGGCTATCCTGTGAATTGATAAACTTGTCTCCTTACATACAAATTAATTAGGCATTTTTGGTGGGAATTGTTGATATAGACAGGTGGTTAATTGTTAACCGATGCACAGGATATGGGTTAATGCCACTTGTTTCACAATCTGATTGGGAACAAAAAGAAGCAGTCAATCTAACAGGAACAGAAAGGACACTTTTTGACAAGGAAGATAGCAGCATTCGCTTTGATAAAGATTATAGTTAATTTTTTGTGTGCTTGCAAACTTTGCTTTCTAGTCTTTGTTCTTTTATCTGCCAATTGATGGCTCTGTGCGTGGCATGAAATAGTTTGGTAATTCTTTAGAAACCCCGTATGAAGCTTTCATTCTAACTCCAAATGTAGCATTCATCATTTTAGCAGAATGCAGGTATGAGGAGTGCTAGTCTCTTGACTAACAATCTGCCCACTTGAAATGCTAAATTGAGTTGCCACTCTTAATATCCCTTACCAGCAGTAGCCATTATTTCCACAGAAGTAAGTCTTCCTGTGGAGGACTTGAAAATCACTTTGTCTGCTAACTAGACAGGAAGCCTTGACACTTAATCTAGGGTGCCTTCTTCTCTAGACCCCTAAAATTTAGGGAAAAAATAGGCTCTTAAATTATATATGTTCCATTCTTTCCCCTACTCTGAAAAAAAATTCAGAAAGAGAAAAGTAGTGGCAGAGCATCAGCTACATTTTGGCTACACACAAGGGTGATTCAAAGATCACAAAAGGAGATTAATAAGACCACATTTTTGCCTAACAGTAATTAAAATAATTGAAGAGATAACTAAGAATACCTCAGCACAGGCTAAATTTAATTACTGGTACATATACTTTTACTGTACTTTTACTTTTTCCCATGGAAAAAAGTGTGATGGGACTAACCACCACAGTTTAACATTTTTATGTTGGAATATGAATAATAAATTCTATTATGCATGGTTCCTTGTCCCTTTTCCACCACATTATGCTTCTTCTACTCAGATTTGTTTGAAGAACAAGAAATGTGTGACAGCAAATTTCTTGTAAGGTTTGCTCTTAGACAAAAAGAAGCCTTTTGCACCAAACCCACCCCCCCATCAACTGAATCAACAGAAAATGCTCCTATGCACTTAAAACACTCTGAATTTTGCATGCTATTTGGTACAAAAAGAGCAGGGAATGTTAATGCTCTGTTGCAGTGTCTGCTCACCATAAATTTCATATAAGAATCTGGAAATTAAGATTTCCAGTTCTTATATTTTCTGAAAAAATTAATTTGCTGAAGATCTGAGTTGATAACATAAGGGCTGGGTAAGTAAACCTGCCTTCTTTAAACAACTTCAAATATGAGATGCCACAATTAACCCTGGCATAAGTCTAGGGGGGAAAGATTACTGTTTATTCTGCCAGTTAGCATTCTCTCCCCTTTTATGTCAAAACTAGAACAGTTATAAAATGGTTGATTTCTTTAATAGCCAGTCAAGTTAATTCATTTGCAGCTGTAGCATTTGATAAGGACAGAGATATAGCTATGATATATAATATTTCAATGTAACCTTTTTTACTTTAGAATTAAATGTTTGAAGACTTGAAGAGAAAAATTGAATACTGTGACCTTATTACTATTTTGTCATCATTTTGAAACTAAAGTTGACAAGTTTCTCACAAATTTGTAATTAGAAAGCCCCAAGCACTGATTTTGAAAGATCCTGAAGAAACAGAACAGAAGGTTTTCTCTAAAACTGGCATTCCTCAGAAACATGCCCTGATCTTCAGTATATCTGCAGAAATCCATACATACACGTTTACAAAAAATAATTAGCATGACAATCAAACCCAAATATTGTTTCTAAGTTATCCATTTGGCTGGTAATCTGCCTCAACAGGCTTCAAAATCAGCACTGAATCCATGACTGGTGGTATAACGGACAAAAAGGACCTGCATAAGCCAATTTGACTGCCATCATCACCTTATGAATGTAACTATTCTTATTTTGTCCTAATTATAGTCTAGAGAAATAAGAATTAAGTACTATTACCCCTGAGATATTGCATGGCAATGCTAATAAAGTGGTTCCTTGATGTATTTTAAATTTTTATTGAAGCATATTAGGAAAAAAGAAAGGCCACCTATTCTGAAGAGAAGTTATAAGATTTAAATGTCAATATGATAGCTACCTTTACTGAACATCAGAGTTAACAGTTCCTCAACATGAGAAGAAGCAGCTCACAGATTTAATTGCAACTGAAATAACAGGCAGTTCTTATTTTTATGATCTCAAGGTTCTCATTTTCAAGAACAAGTGTGGCAGCTAAAGAGGATGTCAGCATGTGCCCCAGAAATCTTTATTCTAGCCTTGAATGCTGTGTGTGTTGTCAGATTCAAGATATCAAATCACATCTTGATTAGGCACATCACCTCTTGGGAAATCCAATATCAATTCATACAATTATTTCTGGGTTAACCAGTGCAGAATCCTTATGTAGTATTATTCAAGTTATAAAATAAAGAGAGTGTTGATGACGTTCTGCAGTAAGTCTCAAAAAAGTGAAAATGGGCCTCTCTGAAATGAGGCAGAAAACTATTTTAAATTTCATTGGTGTGTAGGTTATTCATGTTACAGAGTTCATTATTGGTAGTCTTTGGTAGTAGTAAAAAGTCTTATTGTTTTCAAAATGTATACTTAATAAAGATAATTTTTATTCATAAAATGAAATCAGAATAGGGTGGTTTTATCTTTATAGTATATTTTTAAATATAAAATAACATAATGAAAGCCTTTTATGACGTCTGTGCCCTGTCTAAGCTCCTCTACTAAAGTAACAATGGTGATAAAGTTTTATGCATCCATCTTTTCATGCAATGACACATGGCTAATATATCAGAGTTATATTTTAGTTTATAAACAGCTTGTCTATCTATTCTTTTATTGCACTGTGAGGGGATATATTTACTGTTATGTCTCAGATGCTATTTAGTTTCTAAACAAAAATTGGAATATTACACATGCCAGGCCTCTCCAAGATGAAATGGAGAGCATACTGCTCCAAGGATCAAGATGCAGATACACTACTTGAAACTTCAGTGTATAAAAAAGGAAATACCTTCTCAAAGCTTTCTTTGCTTTCCAATATCCAATATTCATTTAATGAGCTTAGGTGACACTTCTTGTAAGAGTAACAACAATAACTGTAATAACAATAATAATGGTGACGAAGATGATTCCTTCTTAGCGTTCCTTCAAATACAATTGTCTGAATAAATTTTCTTGAATATTCTTCTGAAGATGTTGGGATTGGAAACTTGGACAATGAATACCAGACATGAGAGTAACTTTAATTTAATGAACCTTAATTTTTTTTTTTTGAATTAAGTTACCAGTATTTGAACCTTCAGTGCACAACATAACTAAGAGTTGCAACTATTCAAAGAATTTGTTATGGGTTTTTTTTGGTTTTTTTGGTTTTTTTTTTTTTTTCCCTTTCATAATATAATATGGTTTCAAGTGCAATAGGGCCTGGAAGAATTGTCCCACAAAACTTAGGCAGTTATGCCAAGAGCCTGAAAACATACAGATGGTTAATTTTTCATGTGAACGAATCCTCTAACAGGATAGTGAAAGCCCTTAAATATAAACATGTAGATAAGTGTTTTCAGAATTGATGCCCGGTTAAAGAAAGATGCAGATAGACTGTGTGATATACAATGGTTGGAGGTCACAACCCATGTGAACTGATGGGAACAAATGTTTCACAAACCAGCTATCCACTCAGTGCATAGGCATGTGCATATTTTTAAAAAGTTTAAGGAAATTATAGTTATAAATGATATCCATGATTCTTGCTGCAGCACAAGTGATGCATATTCATGGAAATGGTAAAAAGCAAGACTGTTCTTCCTAGGGTGCTAATTTATATAGAATGCTGTGCTGGTTATTACATTAAGACAGAACATATCCTTTCCAACAGCCTGTTATACAAGTGCATGCATAATGCCTGAGATTATAGACAGACTCAACGATTAAAGAATGTACTAACACAGTTTCATTATACTGAACATCAAAATATTAGCCACAAAAATAAACAGCTGGGGAAGAAAGAATGCCAAAGTTATAAAACCAAAACAGCAAGCACTCAATTTAGAGATTAATCTTTTAAAAATGAGATGGCAATAAAAAGCATCATTAGAACTCAGCCCCATTAACAGTTGTCATCTGTCCTTTGTTCTGAAGCTGGTCTGGTTCCAGAGTCCCCAAAAACAAGAGAAAATTTGTGGTGAGGCCCTGAATCACATAAGTTAGTCAATAACACCATTCATTTCAAACTTTTCATTTTCATCATTATCACAATTCCTATGAATGACTCATAACAAAGACACTTTGCTGGGTCTCTCCTGAGGACTTATGGAAAAAGTCAGCTTACCTGACAATCAGCAGCTTTCAGAATGGCAAAAATTTCTGTTTAACTGCAATTTTGTTTTCAGGAGTCATGTGTGGTTTTACGCAGGAGCTAAATATTTCACAAAAATGGACTGATTTCATGTGAGTTTTCTTCCTCAGGTGATTTTATAGGGATCCAATAAGGAACGGAAGGCAAATGGCAAGACATAAACTTTCAGTATTTTTCTTAAATCATTTGTTGAAATTTTTTTGTCCATGCCAGAAGTCTCTGAAGCAAAGCTACACTGAATCAAACAGAAGAGACAAGACTTAAGCTAACTCATGTACATTGCTTATCAACAGGCTACATGTACACTGTGGTGGGTTGACCCTGGCTGGACGCCAGGTGCCCACCAAAGCCACTCTATCACTTCTCTCCCTAGATGGACAGGGGAAAGAAAATACAATGAAAAGCTCGTGAGTCAAGATAAGGACAGGGAGAGATCACTCACCAATTACTGTCATGGACAAAACAGACAACTTGGGGAAATCAGTTGAATTTATTACCAGTCAAATCAGAGTAGGATAATGAGAAATAAATCCAAATCTTAAAAACACCTTCACCTCACGCTTCCCTTCTTCCTGGGATCAACTTCACTCCCGATTTCTCTACCTTCTACAGTACAGGGGGGTGGGAAATGAGGGTTGCAGTTAGTTCATCACACGCTGTCTCTGCCACTCTTTCCTCCTGAAGGGGAGGACTCTTCATGCTCCAGCGTGGAGTGCATCCCATGGGAGACAGCCCTCCATGAACTTCTCCAGCGTGAGTCCTTCCCATGGGCTACAGTTCTTCATGAACTGCTCCACCGTGGGTCCTTTTCATTGAGTGCAGTCCTTCAGGAGCAGACTGCTCCAGCGTGGGTCCTTCATGGGGTCACAATTCCTACCAGCAAACCCACTCCAGTGTGGGCTCCTCTCTTTCCACAGGTCCTGCCAGGAGCCTGCTCCAGTACGGGCTTCTCACGGGGTCACAGCCTCCTTCGGGCACATCTGTCTGCTGTGGCATGGGGTCCTCCACAGCCTACACGTGGATATCTGCTCCACCATGGACCTCCATGGGCTGCAGCGGGACAGCCTGCCTCACCATGGTCTTCACCATGGGCTGCAGGGCAATCTCTGCTCTAGTGCCTGGAGCACCTCCTNGGCTGCAGGGCAATCTCTGCTCTAGTGCCTGGAGCACCTCCTCTCCCTCCTTCTTCACTGACCTGGGTGTCTGCAGAGTTGTTCCTCTCACATATTCTCACTCCTCTCTCTGTCTGCTGTTGTGCAGGGCTTTTCCCCCATCTTCTTAAATATGTTATCCCAGGGGCGCTACCACTGTCGCTGACGGGCTTGGCTTTGGCCAGCAGTGGGTCCATCTTGGAGCCAGCTGGCATTGGCTCTATTGGACATAGGGGAATTTTCTAGCAGCTTCTTACAGAAGCCACCCCTGTTGCACCCTCCCTCCCCAAACCTTGCCACACAAACCCAATATGTATACATGTTACAAACTCAAAAATTTTTTGAAAGATATTTAAATGGAAATCTATTTGTTTTGTAGAAGACAGCAGAAAGTCTGTGTTTTAGAAATTACTATAAAATAGAATTGTCTTCAAGGAGACTGAATTTAAGATAAACAATAAACACCGTTTCTGGTGTCTCCCTCTCCAATTACTTCCCAGTTTGAAGGCTGACCTTTCCAAAGCTTCTCTCTTTAAACATTATGGGCTTGTAACCATTATTTTTCAACCTAGGCTATTTATTATTATTTTTATAGCTGATAGAAAAATTCATTACAAGTAATATTTCTTGCTTTGCTTGTTTTTTGCGTAACTAATCATTTACAAACAGATCCTGACTGTTTTTTTTTTTTTGCCTTTTTTTGCTTTTGCAGTTTGTTAGTATTAGCTGAAAGGTTGCATTAATAACTTTCAGACTATAGTTTATGAGTAGATTATTTATTCTGGCTGTTCTATTTTCTTTTTTGCAATTTCTGCTGTTTGGTTGTTCACCTAAGTCAGATGGTATATGAGTAACTGAACATTTTTCAGTAGAATGATGAAAATCAAATGCCAAATAATGTACCTGTGTGATGGCTTTTCATGCTAAATTTTATGAAATGTTTTGTTTCACTATATTTTTCATTAATTCCCAGTAGCCACACAAATGCTTGCCAAACAAACAAACAAATAAATAAAACCACCTGCACATCAGGGAACAAAATTCAGTGCTTTATTCTGTCAATGGCTTTCAAAGCATGCAATCAATTCTGTGCAAACTTAACCTACAGTCAAATTTGCTACATATATGTCAACCAGTGATGTTATACTGATGGAATAAGACTACAAAAATGTGTAGTGTTTCTCCATGCTAGATATATTAGTAATAAGATACACAAAAAAGATATTTCATCTAATTTTATAACACGTCTGTTCATATCACTTTTCTTAAGCTATTTTATAAATAGGACATTGAGGTTTGGGTTTTTTTGAGAAAATTGAATTCATTATTATTTATCAGTTACCACAGAACTCTTTATGGCTATAACTCTGTTAGCCCTTCGAGAACTTAACCTATTTCTATATATGTTCTTGTGAATAATCCATATAATGTAATTTATCTTTTACTGGAAAAATTAAATAAAACTATTCAGTCTAAATAATTAATGATATGCAACTACTTACATTTTCTGAAGTCTGTATATTTAAAGGCTTTTTATTTGATTTTCATTTATTTATTTCTATAAAGTCATAAATTTGACTAACAACCCCAAAAATCTAGACACCAGGGGAAAAATATAGGTTTGAACCAAGCCTCATATAAATCTTACAGCTAGACCTGATATATGTAATGAACTTCATGATACCTGCAACTATTAATGACCAGTCCCAAGATGTGCTGTTATTGCATGGCAGATATGGGTTCTGATTTTGCGGTTCTTATCTACTTCTTATTAACAGCACAATATTGATTGATTCACTGCTGATTCTTTCTACCCTGTATGCTTGGAGATTTTTAGTACTTATCTACCAGGATAATAAAAGTCTGCCTATGCAACTCAAGTAGGTAGAAAAGTGACAATTCTCCTGTTTTATCAACATGATCCTACCAGAGCCTCAAAATGCACAGTCCTTGCCTTTGGACATATTTTTAGGAAGAAGAGAGAGATTTGCCCTTCAAAGAGAAACCCTTTCTGTGATTGTTAGGATAACCCTATCTGTCTCATGATACCTTTAAGCATAAACTCAGAACTTTTCCCCTCACTATGCTTGAGCTGCTTTCACTTGTTTCTGATGGAGTGGGTTTCTGTATAGAAGGAGACCTCCCTTGTGTTTATATTCTAAAGCCCTTTGAGCCTGGCTCTGAAAGCTTATGTTATTCTTCTTCCTGGCATCCCCAGGATGAACACATTATAGAACCTAGATTTATTTTCAAGGTTTTTGTCTTTGTTATTTAGTGCCCTTTTATCTTTCAATAACACATTTTATGTTTTATCTGCTTAGCTTAATTCCCACCTCCATATTTGTGTGTCATTCCACCCTCCTTATTTGTGTGTCATGTTTAATCAGTTGTGTTTCCATCCCATCAGTACATTGGTTTAGAGTGTTTATGTGGTCATTAGATTATTTAGCCTTCTACTATGTATGATACTGACACAGCAGTACCTTGCAGCCTGTTTAAACAGCTAACATATTCTGTGAGGGCTCTTAAGAATTCTTTACTTGACTCCTCTATTATTTGTTTCTCCAGAGGGAGAAGTGTAGTTTTATTTCATTCTATTTGACATACTGCTGCAGGAAACTTCTCAGACTTCAGAAATACAGATTATTTTGGGTTGTTCTACTTTTTGGGTTTGACTTTTAGGCATTAGAATAATCTTATAATCTTCCTAACTTTTTTTGTATTTAAGACAAGGTTAATATTTTCTCCAAAGTCAGTCCAAAAAGGAAAAGCAGCAATTGCAAGCATATTCAGTCCCTTTTTTCCATATAAAGATGGGAGAAACCATTGAAAACCCCAAAGTCAGGAAGGAGGACTACAAAATCTGAGGCAAGATAGAAGGAACTTCACAGGGGTGCTGTCCTTGCCTCCAAGAAGCCCAAAGTCTGCAGTCCCCTGAAAGGTATTAGACCTTGACCATCCCTATAATTTCAGCAGATTTTGACACAGGGCAGGTGATATACAGATTTAATTTACTTCTGTTAATAAGAAGTAATATGGTGGTTACAATCATAGTTCAAAAAATAATTCTTCTTGGAGGGAGACAGATTTGTTGGGTACAGCAATAAAGCATCATGATTTCTAGTTTGTAAGATGTCAAAGTGAACCTTATAGAAAGCAGGTTGTATGACAGAGAATCGATAAAAGAAATTCACCAGTGCTTAGTAAGAGCTAAGTAGCAGTATTCCACTTTCACCTGCCAAATGGCCTGTCAGGTCACCTTGAGCAAGGCATCTTCCTGGGCAGGGCTTTCTAAATTGCCTAGGGATGGTACTCAACTCTCCTACACCTATGACAAAAGATCACTTTTTTCAAAAGAAATCAACATCCCTTTGGGAAACCCAAGAGAAGACACCAGAGTTTTAAAAGTTGCCAGAATACAACAATCCTCATTCAGAAATCTAAATTGCTCAACTATTTTAAAAAGGTGTTGCACTTTTATATCTAGAGTGAATGTTTCTGAATATCAGGCCATCTCCATATATTTCTTCATTCTGAAAGCTGACAATCTAATAAAATGAAGCAGATGTTCTTTGAACATATACCAATTCAGCAGAGAATATATTTATCCTGCAAACTTTTTGCCAAATAGCAGCTGATAGGAAAAGTGACTGTGTTAAGTTTCTAGACTTCCTTAGAAAAAACATTACAGTGTTACTGTCCCAATCTCCCACCCTGAAGCCTGAAATACTTAATTATACTGGCTGATATTAAAAAAAAAAACCCACTGCTTTTTCCGTTCATGAGCAATAAATAGATTTGAAAAATGGTATTGCAGTAGTGAGAATAAAGATATAGAATGAGAATATAGAGCACCAACATAGCAATCTGAGAAGCCAGAACAATTGATAATACACAAAACTCTATGGCTCATGTTATACTGTCAATAAGCATTTCTTCTTCTGCTGCTAATGCAGTGTTTGCTGAGATAGCTGGCCCTACCAGTCTCCAGCTTCGTTAAACCCCAAACAATATTTATTGTTACAATTGGAGACACCCAGTAGAGCTCATGGTTTTGATGAGATCTGTTCTAAACTGAATATAATTGAATATTGTCATTAATGATGAATATGATGGAAGAATAAGTATAGTTATTGGAATTTAAGAGTGAGACAGGACTAGAATTCATAATTAACTTAACAAACAGGAAAAATAGCCTCGAAAAAATATGGTGAAATTAATCACTGACAAGAATATATTGTAGTCAGGCAATATGGAATGGGAAGAACTGTCTAGGAAGCAGAAAGGGAAAGAGTCTGAGAGCTATTGTGCCTCAAACTCTACACTGAAATCAGTGGTAGAATATTGTAATGAAAAAACAAATGTCACATTGTGATGGACTAACAGGTGTGTCACCCGCAAGACACATAAAATAAACTTGACACTCTTTCCAGCCACTAAAGTCTCAGCTGGCATTCTGGATCTCTCTCTTTCTCAAGGAAAGAGCTATTTCTATTCACCTCATTGACTACTTTGTATTTACCTCTCAATTCGAGTACATTTTTAGTATGTGGAAATTGATCTTTCCAGGTGCTGGTTTAACCTATTTATCAGATACTCCAGCCTGAAGTCTTCTAACGAATCTCTCACACAAACACACTCACATACAGATTAGACAGTAGCATTGCACAGCAAATAGTTTGAAATAGAATTTAATAAGAAGAGAGGGCAGACTGTAAAGTAATGAGGTACAGGGCTTGGCCAGACAAGCATGCTGACCAGCTGCTGGCTTACACACTGCTGATCCCTTCTATACCCATTCTCCTTAGTCTTTCAAGCTTGTTCCTCCCTTTCCTTGTCTTTGGCCCTTCTACTAAACATCCCATAATAAGTTTTGTACAACTCCACAAGACCTCTCAAATATCCCACAGTAAGTGAATGCTTTTCCATGAGACCCATGAACATCTTGTTTCCCCTGCCTTATTAGCTGCAAAGTTCAGGTTGAATCTCATCAACCCTATGCATGAGCATGTTCCTCAATAGTCCAGAAATTAGCAATACAAAACATTTCATCTTTCTTATCATCTATGTTATCTTGTTATTTCCAGTCATTAGGGTTTAATTTATTACTTGTCTTGTCTTTTTTTCTTTGGGATTTTTGTGTTTGTTTGTTTGTTTGTTTTTAACATTGAGTAACCACTAAGCAGAAATCCTTACAAACTTGATATCCTCAGGTTATCACAGTCATTTCCTAATCCTTGGAAAGGACGTGATTCGGATTTTATTGAGGTAGACAGATTCTCCTTGATTAGATGGGACTTTGACCTATTTCTCCAATAACTATCTGGCAAGTTCACAGTTAGTTATGATCTTTGAAGGTGACAAAGATTTGACCAGAGCTGAGCATACTGATCTAATTACACGTTCTTTGAGCAGAGGGGTGCTCAGACTTCCTGAACAACTTTTCAACTAAATTAGTGCATGATTCTATTTATTTATTTCCCAGTCTAGACTTTTGACACATCTGTTATTTCTGCTGAGGAATGGCTATGTTTTTTACTGCTTGGTGAATACTGCAGTGAGGACCTTCCTCCAAAATGACAGGACTGAGTTTCTTTCTTTCTTTCCTTTCTT
>VZTL01054432.1:0-13940 GCA_013400535.1 Scopus umbretta
TGTAAACAGCTGAAACCAGTACACTTCCTTTGAGCAAAATGCCATCATCCTTATGTTTCCCTGATATGCAGTGGAACAAGGGCACAGAAGAGGCATGCAAAAGGAAGTTATTTTGTAAAGGTTTTAAAAATATCTTCGCTTATTTGAATTTTGTTTTAGAATTTGAGGAACACTTTGAAAGGAAAGGGAAATTCTTGTTAGAGTACATGCCATGTTAATGTGCATTCTTGGTGTTTCACTATGTTACTTGCTCTAAAATGATTTATGCCTATGATGTTATCAGTTAATTGTGGGAGTATAGTTCAGATACAGAAGTCAATGTTCTACAAGTACAATATTGTACAGTAGATGTAAATATGATTTACTGCTTTTGTTACATACTGATTTCTTAATATAAATTTTATCTCTTGGGAAGCTGAGATGTAAGAGTATTTGTAATGCAGGAAAATATTTTACTATGTGTGTCATGCTGCATACTCTTTGAATGGAGTTCAAACTCTCCATCTACAGATGGAAGTAGTTCTCTGTCCTTACTGTATTATGTTCCTCCTCTCATAACTTCTGGATTTACTTTTCCTGATTATTTTCCATTGATAAAGGTAATCAGTCTTTCCGCCTTATGCTGTTTCTGCTGGCTCCTTGTGTATTATCTTTGTATAATAAATCGATAGTTTAATGTAGAAAGCAACAACATTGTTACACAAATATTCTTTTTCACAATCATACACAAAACCAGAGTTCCTGGTGTGTCAGACCTTTGTTAGTCAACTACTGTTTTCTAAGAATTTTTGTAATTGCATGGGAAGCTTGTGGAGTGTATTTTGGTACAGAGGGGTGCTGGCAGGTAACATCCTATGAATGAAAAGCACTACATAAAGCATTCATATCTCTAAAAAAAAAAGTTAATATATTGGCTAACAGGTTAAATGGTTTTTTATAACTGCTTTAAAGGCAGGTGTTAGCTGATGGAAAAGAGCCCATGGTTGATTGAAAACATTTAAAAAAAATTAAATCATTATGTGCTACCTCAGAAATCTCATATAAAAACATTTCTCACACATTGCTTCCTTCATCTAAACATAAAAAATGTCTCCTTTGATTTATTAATACTATAATACTAATTTAATTAATTATACTAACTTTTACTTCATACTGTTAAGATTTCTTGTACAAGTACCTTTTAGTGTTACATGTCTGCCTGTGATCTTCATTTCAGCTTCATTTCAGTTGTATAGTAGATGGTAAAGGTGGAGAACCTTGTGACGAAGATCCTCATGCATATGAGCTGAAATGTTTCATTCTTTATTAACCTTTTTTCTTATTGCGTTCTTAGCATATCCAGTATCTAGATCAAAACACAGAATTTGGAATATCTAATAAAAAGGGGATTATTTGTCTAAAAAATTAATACCCAATACATTATTAGCAAGTGATAGATCTATTATATTACCAAAACTTGACAGTATTTTTATGTTTTATTTTTAATTATTAATGATGTTTACTTCTCTTGATATTGTATTTTCATAATAAACTATGTAAATACTTGATTTTTCTGGGTTTGTGAGGAGTGTTCAGTATTAAGTTTGAGCTGCTAGCACAGTGAAGAAATGTGTAAATGAGGACAATATAATTTTCTTTGGAAAAGAAAAAGAAAAAAAAAACAGCAATGGTTGAATTTATATTTGGCTAATTCACCCTGACAATGATTTTTAAACTTTATTTTAGTCAGACTATTTGGTGTAATTATACTTGAATATAATTTTGCTTTTTTACCTGTTCAGCAAATTTTATGAAACTTTCAGTGGAAGAAAATAGAAAAATTGCTAAATTAAGCCGACACAGTGTATTTCAACTATAAATACGTACAACCTCCTAACTCCTGTAAATATGTGAATTCATTGAAAAACTGTCTTGCATATGGTAAATGAATGTGAGTGTACAGTGTTGTACAAAACCCTAATGATTTTTTTCTTTTTTTCTTTTGATATAGCACCATTGAACCTCTGTATTTCACCTACGGCATCTTATTTGCCTGTGGCTGCTCATTTGCGTACCAGCCGTCCTTGGTCATTCTTGGGCACTATTTCAAGAAACGCCTTGGACTAGTGAATGGCATTGTCACTGCAGGCAGCAGCTTGTTCACCGTGTTACTGCCCTTCCTCTTGAGAGTTTTGATCGATTCTTTTGGCCTTTACAACACCTTGCGGGTCCTGTGCATCCTTATGTTTATCCTGTTCCTGGCTGGCTTTACGTACAAACCCCTTGTTTCCAACACCAAAGACAAGGAGGGAGGAAAGAAGGGAAAGTTCAGATTTCCTCCTGAAAAAAAGATTTGCAATTTCTCCGTTTTCAAAGTTCTCAGTTACAGAATCTGGGCTTTTGGGATCCCAGCTGCGCTTTTTGGATACTTTGTGCCTTACGTTCACTTGGTAAGCACATGTTTCTTCCTACATATGATGTATTAAAAACTACAGCTGTTTCCCTATGTGTTATGGACTAAGAAAATGATTGGGGATGGGAAGCAATAATTAAAGTGCAAGTTGTGTTGGGGAGAAACAGAAAATTAATTTTGCTGTTGTCTGTGATTAGAAGAGGGCTCTAATCAGAACTATTAGTTTAGCCAGTTAAAATGTTAGTTCCTTGTTCTCAGACTAAGGTTTAAAATACTTTAACCATGAAAAGAGACATTTGAAAAGTATTCTGTACTATTCCAAAGAGAATTCTTTATTTTGGAACTCGGCTGCATACATTGCCAATGATACTTGTGTGTTTCAGAGGAATAATGGAAGGAGTAAAATAACAGAAAAAGGGTAAAACTCTTTTGTTCCTTTAAATTGAGGCGTGTTTGTTAAAATGTGCATTTTTAGGGTATATTTTATTAGCCATTTTCCAGGTTTATTAAAAGCAAAATGCTTGTATTTTTTCTCTCAAACACTAACTTTGTGGTTTGCCACCATAGCACTAATATAACTGATCCTGTTATCCGGTGCTTCTAGCTGCCAGTTTAGCTGTTTTTTATTGCTGTCTACACTAAGTGGTAGAGCTTTTAGCTTCTGATGGTGGGGAAGCTGTCAATCAGCCATTTCTTACACATATATTGAAGTTAATTTGTTTCCCTAGTGAGTCGTTTTTATTTTTTCTTTTTTGTTCTGTAGTACGCTGTTAATCTAAAATTTTGATGCAACTGGGAGATGCATTACATGAAATGTATCTGGCTGGCATGCATTGCACTACTGAAATTGTGAATTGTTTTTGAACGGCTTCCTGGTGGTGCTCTCTAAACTGAAGTGGTGCAAACCAAAAGGCTCAAAAGGGAAAGGGGAGGCGGGGAACCCCACTACCTGCAATTGGGTGCTCTATTTAGACCACTACGCGTGCTCATATTGAAGAGTATTTGATAAAGAGCATGGACTAGTAGAACTAGTACCCACTATGAAAACAGAATGATCATATTAATATTTATCATTCATCCATGATAGAACAGTGAGACTAATGATAATAAATGTCTTGAATTCTATAAAAAATCTTCAACTCCTTAAAGCCCATGGGTTTGTATGTAATATAGCAAGTGGTGCTGCTTTCTGGTAGTACACTGGTTAGATTACGGACTCTGCATCAGATATTTATTTTAAAAATTACCTTTGGGTGGGGGCTGGCTTGTTTTTGAGCAGCCATAAACTGACTTTTTTTACTCTTGTTACTTAGTTTTTAATTGTGTGGATCTTACTCTGTAACAGAATTAGAAGATTTCCAAGGACTGTACAATTGGCTGATTAAGCTATTGTGACATTTTATGATATTTCCCCGTATATTTTTAGAGGTGTTTTGAAATAAAACAGTGCTCAGAGGGGTAGAAGGGAAGGGTTGTAGAGAAAGCTATTGGATAGACCGTAAATGATCATTAACACTTGCAGAGACCTGAAGAACAAGGCTACACAAGCAGTCACATCGACCTTTAAAATATATTTATTTAACAAAAACCTTGTAACTTTTTATCAAGGCGTCTGTACAAATGCTTCTTATTTCTAGATTGGACCAAAGCTGCTTTGGTTGCCTTGCAGAGGACAAAACCCTTTGCATCTTTTTTTATATTATAGAATTTTTCTTTTTATAGTGTGCTTTCACTCCCATTGAGTGCCTTTTCACCCCCATATCAGATTGGCACAAATTCTGATTGTGAAATACAGCTCCAGTACAGGAAGACAACTTGATCAAGGCTGTTTCTAGTATAACGTTTGATAACACTATAAAACTATTCCAAAGTATAGTTACAATCTAATATTTTAAAGATTACCTCAAAATTATAGTATGAGATTTAAATTGCAGCTTTTTTTTTTTTTCTCAGAGTTTCAGAGGAACCACATAGCGTGACTATTTATAACATAAAATCTTCAACAGTAGTCAGTTTGCTTACTATGCCATTTCTGAGAGGGGAAGCTTCGCCAGCTCTTAGGAACTCTTCTCTGACAAACCCGCTCCTGAAACCCACAAGTTTTTGTTTTAATGTACTTGTCTCCAAGTACTCAGTTTTGCTGTAGAATTCTCTGATCCTCCTGTAAACCAGAGAGGAAAATCTTCTTAAACAATGTATAGCAAGCTTCTACTACTTTTAAATAAAACCATTCTAAAGAAGCAGCTTAGCTTTCATTCTTGGCTTTGCAGATAGCATTGAGTGGAAAATACCTTGAATTTTTTTTTTCTTTAGTCTTTTAAAACATCTGATTATTTATGATTCAGATTTCTATCCAAAATTTAATTTAGGTACCTTTCAATGTACACAAAGAATCTATGGAGGATTAAGGTACTACTTAACTTATGCTGTGTACCCAGGACTCTTGACCATACTCTGAAATATTTAAAGCCTAAACCAAACTTTGATCAGTGAGTATGAAAAGGATGGTAAGAAACAGTATGAATTGGAATAAAATTTAATGTGTTTATACTGATAAAGAAAGAATGTAGGTACCATCAATGTCAGATTTCTGTTTGTTTATGTATATGGTTCATTAAGTACTATGTAAGTGCTCAGTAATCTTTCAGAAACCTTGACATATGAATAGTTTAATAAAATAATCCCTTGCTTTCCTGATGTTGAAATGGAAAATTAAAACTTGATTTTCATAAATAGCAGTATTGCCATCTCCCAGAATGTACAAGATTTTTCTAACCTTCAGTCTTTGGTAAGTGATCAGGATGAAAAGAGTTTAATACCTGCAGGTCCTATATTTAAGATTATTTTATAATTATTTTGTATGTGATTACCAAGAATGAATGTATCCTCAGTAGCAGAAATTTTTGCGACAGAAAGCAGGAGTTTGAATCTTGCTGGGTTGAAGAATAGGACTAACAGTAAACTTGCTGCTTGGGGCTTAAAGAATGAAGTGTTCTCACAGCTAAACCCACCATACCATTTCTGTAACTATTTCTACATAAACCTAAACTCGTTCAGGAATGTAGGTCTGCATTTAGAGCTAAGCAAACACTCATCCCTCTAACTCAAATTTAATAATTTCAAAAAAAGAGAAAATCTCTTAATTGAAAGAGGTATTTATTTTTATGAAAACATGAGTAAATGAAGAACTGTAGCATTTATTGCTGATGGGCAATGATGTATGCTGGGAGGACTGTTTAAAACTTTAGGAAGTCTCTGTGGATCTGTACTTGAGAAAGCAAATAGATCAGTGTTTATGAAGGAACAGCATGAATTCTGCCCTTCAACACAGATACTTCAACTTCAGTAGATAGCTCTGGACTTTTTTATCCTAGTTTTGTCTGCTTTTGATAAAAAACACATTTTATGTACTTCCAGAAGTACATAAAAGCACATATTTCCAGATAAGTCAAAGGCTATAAGAAAAAATAACTTTTTGCTAGTACATCTACCAAACTAGAGATTACTTCCCTCAGCTTTTGAAAATGAAAGTTACTATTGTTCCATTGTTTACTGCATTTAAAAAATTATAGCAATAGTGGAAAAGGTATATGATACTGGGCCAAATGGCAGCTTTTGTTATGCTAAAACTCTTGAAATTTTCCCACTGTTAGGGTTGGCTGACAATAGCCAGATTGCTAGAATGGGATGCTGGTTACAAGTGCTTTAAGAAGAAACACTTGTACATGGAGCCTCATGCCTACAACTCTTCCCTTAGCCCTCAGACCTGCTTCCTATGCTTACCAAGTCCCATTTTTCCCACCTGGAAATGCAGTTTCTGCCAGAGTGTTGGGTGCTCTTGATCATGTGTTGAAACACAGGTGCCACAGACCCTACTGGTTAGGGTCGTTGTGTGTCACCACTCAGGTCCATGGTAACTGGAGGTTGCCGACTTGGTGCGCTGTAGTCATTGCCCATCAGCTGCTGTCCGCTGGCTTGGCACAGCGGAGTTGCTCTTAAGGTCCCAGGCAGTGCCTCTGAGTGCTTCTGAGGCCAGCCCTGGTTTCGTTTTGTGTCTCTTGTGTTTTCTGAAGCATATTGGAAAGGAGGATGCATGCTGTGAAATTTGTAGTAAGAAAGAAATAAAACTCCTTTTGGGCTTTGGAATAATAGTTAGCCAGGTCTTGGCAATTTTAGCCAGCTGCAACGAATTTGCTAGATAGAGTAAAAGCTGTTTAAAACCAGAGAAAATAAGCTGCTTATGAACTAGGCTCCAACTAAAATTAAACAAATCAACAAATTCATTATATGGCATGCTAGACAGGATTCATGTCAAGGAACTGGCAAGAATTACCAGTCCCTGACTGGTAGATATCAGCTACATGTGAAATAGGCATCATATTTCTTTTGGCTCTTGTAGGGGGAACGCAAAAGAGAGAGCTTTTCTCATCTCAATTTAATAGGTGTCAAATTCCATTAGTAGGTATTCTGTTCCACGTGATTTTTGGGGAATTGCCTTGGGAGAAATACTATAAATAGGTTTTGACTTAATTTTGTTATATACTTTTAGCATTAATTCAGATTGAATAGCAAACTGATAATTCATAGGATTACTAAATCAAATGGTTGTTATTCTTATCAATTACAAATTCAGTCTAAACTGCAGTGACTGAGAAATTTTTTTCTTTTGATGTCTCTCTAAAATAGGCAAATAGCCAAATAAAAAAATAGTTTAGTTCATTCAGGTTTAAATTGTCAGTCCAAAACAGAAATCTGTCAGATTAATGCAAAACACTCTTTCCAGGTTCTTTTTAATAAGGACTATCTCATGAGGAAATGATTAAGTATATTTGAAAGAAAATATACCTAGTCTCTGTACCACTTCTTGTCCTGTGCCTGTTCTGCTACCAAACAGAGAACTTTTGTTTTTCAGGAATCACAGTCTAATGTTAGGCATTTAATGCTGTTCTTTCCTATCCTTTAAAAAAATATCTACTTAATCAGCATCATACATTGTTAATTCTTAAGAGCTTGTTGGGTCAATTCTGTTAAAGTTTGATGTAAGATCACATGTTTGGTAGTTTAAAAGATAGGTTGCTTTTTGTGCTTTATTTAGCAGCGTAAGAAGAAATACTTCTTAAAATGGATGTTGTCACTGCTTAGTCTTTTCTAAGCAGTGACTAAGGTCACTACTAAGGTTCCGTGGTAATTTGTGTAGGAACATGGTTTGGTTTAGCAGTTACTTTTCTTAAATGCCTCTTGCTCATGATAGGTCCTGTCGTATTTTATAGTGTTTGACATCTTGCAGGATGTAAAACTGAACTGAACAACTGAATAGTTGAACAAAATAGTGCAAATATTTATTACATGTTTTACTTTTAAAAAAGCAACTGGGTGGTAGAAAATGCAATAAAAATGTGTATTGATAACATTTACCTTTCTAAGTTTAAATCTTTTTTATGAAGAAAATACATACTCTCAAAGAATGGCTAGATCTGTTTGAAAAGTAGGCTTATTGTTTAAATATGGATGTAAGCTTGTATATAAAGCTACCCATTAATTGATAAGCAATGTGAAAGTTACCGTAACACTGACTATACTCTTAAAACTTCAGAATAGCTCAGGAAGAAAACAGGTTTCAATATTTCTCACCCTGCTTTGCTGCCTGTTTCTTATTTAACTCTGTAAATCTGACTTTTCCTTTTGGTGCTTATCCATGTTCATATTCCATGATGGGTACATACTTGCGTATGTAGAGATTTTTGGTTAGCAGTAGCTGTGTGGAGTGCATGTTTTATGTGTCTGTGCGCTTCATGTTTAAGATACGAAAAAATGGTGTGTGTGCTGGGATGTTTTTTCCAACAACTCCCTTGGGAGAATCTATCTTGGGAGACAGATTTAAATATTGGATTTATTCTCCTCCATACTGAAGATCCAGTGTCTCATTGCTTCTCTGAATCTGCATGTGCCAGGAATAGGTTCAGCTGGACCTCCAAGGAACAGGGAAGTGAGACTGCAGACTTGATGGTTGGAGAAAATGGGTAGATCCTGCCTCAGATTCTAGAAACTGCCACTGGGAAACAAAGCATCTCCTTGGACTCTTTTCATCAGCTGTATTGGAAAAGAAAATGCATCTCACAATGAAAAGTAGAGGCTTCCAAGCAGCTGGCCAGCTAAAAGATATTCCAAAAAGATACAGCAGCCCGAGGACTGTTGTTAGGTACAGACTCTCAGGCTCTGCTTGGATCTTATTTGAAAATAGAAGGTTCACGGGCTCTGCTGGTAAACTGCCTTTTCATATTCTTGGGGAAACTTTGCAACAATGAACTTCTAAATAAGCCTGGCTGTCATCAGTGGACACCATGTAGCTGTTTTTCACTAGGAAATAAAAACATACAGTGGTATGTCCTCTGTTGTGCTGAGCTTTGCTGTATGAAAACCAGGAATATACTATATTTGGAAGAATTCAGAGGAGATTCCTTTCTTTCTGTGGTAATATATGTTGCATGAAGGTAATCAGTTTAGCCACCTTCTCTTTTTATAGACTTTAGGAATGACTGGGAAGAAGTGCCGGTGATGACAAGCATTCTTACCAGGCCAGCCATCCCCTGCTCTGCTCAATCCACAAACGGCTGTGACAGACTGAGTGCCTTGCTGTGTTATTCACTGGAGACCACTTAACCCATTTTGAGCATCTGAGTCAGCATTACCCAGCATGCCTAGTCATGTTGGGCTCTCTTTCATCTGGATAATCCTTTCAGTTCAGTTCACTTCCTATTCGTTACCTCCCATGGTCTTTCAGCTGTCCTTCCAGTGATATCTTTTACAATAGGAAGTTTCCTGGGAAATAGGAAATTACTCGCTTTCATCTCCAAAAAGGAAATAGGGTTTAGGGAAACCTGTTCATCTGCAAAGTGAAGTTAAATATAATTGAGAGATTGGTTATTATGTTTTAACTTTCAGAATTGAACATTTCCATTACATTACCGCATGTGTGAAGTTCCTTAGTTTGTGTTAGGTCACAACCATTAACAATACCAGAGCCCTTGTCATTTGATTTATTGACAGCTTTGAGGATTTTAACCCAGGTCTGGGGGTAACTGACTAACACAGATCTTCTATACAGAAAATATTTAGTGGTGAAATATTTAGAGACCTGATCAAGGAGCTCAATAGGGTTTTTAAACCCTCAGAAGTCAAACCTTTTCCCTTGGCATTAATGAAGGTTATGGTAGCCTCTTTGGCTTCCACATGTGCAAGGGTGTACCTCTCTTGCAGTAAGTTCTAGAGCCTGTTCAGGCTTGCAGATCAAAATGCAACAATGAAAATGTACATTGTGCTACATGCCAGGCCACCTCTGTGATCACATATGGGCTGTTGAAGGTTGGCCTGTTTGACAGGCAGGTGTTTTTTTTATATATATTTGCTTCTGCCTTCTTGAAATTCCAGAAGAATTTAGTAAGTGTCTGTGAGGGACCTCCTTGTGACATCCAGGGCAATTAGTTCACTGGGGGAAGCTCACTGGTTTTAGTGACAGATACAGTGCCCTCAAAAAGTAAACTGTCTTTCAGAATTCATGAATCTGTTCTCTAGGTAATCTCTGGGCTTAAAGATAGCGATGGGCAATATTCCAACAGTATTTTCTTTTATCAGAGAGAAAGGTCACGGTCCTTCTGCTGTATAGAGAAGCTTTAAAGCAATGTATTTCAGAGATATTTCATCAGAACAGATGATGGGCAGTTAAAGGCTAAATCATTTGGGCAGTCTGTTTCTCAGATGGAAGCTAAACTGCATTCAAAATCTTCACCATCATAACAAGACATGTTTTTATTCCTGGGAGGGACATGGAGATGGTTGGTATCTCTGTAAGTACTTAGTTTGTGTATGTGCATTAAAGCTCTTGAGGCTAACAAATTTTCTAGGCTGATTCACAAAATCAGACAGCTCGGATAAATATTAGTCTGTCTTCTGTGTGGCTTAGTCTGTCTCCAGATCTTCTGTGTTTGTTACTTTGAAGTTGCAGGGTCTAGTGCTGTGCCCACATACTCTGTCCTTGGACAAAAAGATAGTGCTGTCTACTGGTCTGTACTTCTTATCTTCTGCTGGAACATCCATTTTGTTCCCATTACTTTAGCTAAGAAAAGCTTCACTTTAGAAACAACATGGTGAACAGGAGGACTTGCTGATATGATGCAGACCTTTTTATTGCCAGATTTGATTCCCTCCCTTTCCTTTCTGTAGTGTAAGATCTTTGCCTGCATGTGATTTAAGTATTCTACAACTGTTTTATCATCTTGGACTGCCTTCTTAAATTGAACAAGGATGACTTGTCCTTCAGCTCTGTTCTTTACTAGCCAGCTATTTTGACCTGTCTGTACCCATTTCTCACTCTGTATCAGTGATGTGCCTTCTTTTTTTTTAATAAGAGATCAGATTCTGCTGTGCAAATTCAGTGTTTGAACCTTTGCCCCCTAGAACATGTGCAAATAAAAACTGTCTTCCTGTGCAATTAACTTGGAGAAATGAAGAGCCAAGCTCTCATGAGATTCTCTGTACCCACAGTTTTTCTAGGAACTTATTTGAAATTCTTGCTATGAAAACTATATTCACTTCCATATACTCAGTTTCTGAAAGGCCTTATTTATTCAGGACAAAACAGTCTCTCTATTCTACCCATTCAGAAAAATAGCCATTTTCCACTTGTAAACTGCACCTTCCCCAAGCAAAAGCTTTGGGTCATTAAGAAAAATTATACTGGAAAATATGAAGGGTATAGAAACCACCCAAGATTCTCCAAGCAAATCTGAACTGTTGTGTTCCCTAAATATTGTCAGGTATGACATCTCTAGATTGACTCCTCGTCTAAGAAACCGGTGTTCCAGTTGCTGTCCTTGCAAAATGGTCATCTCCACATAAACAGTGGCAGTTGCTTTGTGTTCTCTGCAGTGGGACATGCATCTGCTCAAGGAGCCATAGTAGAAAGGAGTTACATACCTTGCGATAAGTGAAGCTCTTCAGGTTGTGCACTCTGTGTGCACAGTCCTAATCCTGCACCTCTCTCCTCCCTTTAAGTCCTATGCTCCTGGATTCCACAGTGGAAATAAATAGAAGCAGATATAAATGCTGTCCTTTATGTCTGAGTGCAAAGCATGATGAAAAGTATGTTGTATCCTGTATGGACTCTAGTAACCAAAAATCTCTAAATTTAAACATATAAAACACATGCATATCCACAGTAAAGCACATACACATAGCACATCTTGAAGAAGTTCAGTTCTTGTAAGGTAAGTCCTGTCTCTGTTTTGTGAACCACTTGTATTATGTCATAAACTTGCTACTTTTAAAGTGTTGTGTAAACTAATGTTTAATATCTCATTGGTATGTCTGGATTTTTTTACTCAAACTGGAAGAAAGTCAGCCTTCATCACTACATTCACTTGCTTTTATGGGCTGCTGCTCAAGAAACGTGTTCACCTCTTCAGATCTCCTACATCAGTCATTTGTCTACTACGTCTTTTATTTCCCAGCATCTGCTGTTAGTATGTTTTGTAATGATAGGATAGTATCTTAAATTATGTCCAGTACTAACAGATAACTCTGTGTCCAATATTTCTCTGTACTGTAGATAATCTAAAAAAGCTAAAAATGTAGGTATAGCTGTCAATTTCAGTGCTATCACCTTTCCCATCCACTTAATCTACCATATTTCTGTCTCCAACGAAAGACTAACAAGGCACTGGTTTTGTAAAGGTCCAATGTAATTATTAAGCAGATCTCTCAGAGACCTCAAATCTTCAGTGGCTCCCCATGCTTTACTTGCTTTTCTAATCTTTGCATTTATCTCCCTTCAGATCTCAACATCTGCTGCAGTTTGACTGCCCAGGTTAGTGAAACTTTCCCCCTTTATCCACTTCTGTAATTATCCTGTGCACCCATTTCTTTCCTGGTATTCCTCTATGTTGATCTGGCAGTATTTATTCTTAGCTAGAGTGTCCACTTTTGACATTGGGGGTGGTGGTGGGAAAAGAAAGAAATTATTTCCTACTTTATACTTGTAATTGTTATGAAAGCATATTTAAACTATGTTTTCCAGATAAGTACTGGAGAAGAATAAAAATCATAAGTACAGAAAGAATAGAAACTGAAAAGAATAAAATAAATGTTTTCTGTTTTTTTAGAATTAAAAGTAAATGAAAGTTTTAAAAAAAAATATTCTAGGTAGCAGGTATACTTGGGTACAAGCAATAAGATGATGTTGAAGGACAAGAGCAAGGCAGTCTTCCTCAGGTCTGTTCAATACTAGCAGATTAAAAGGTCTGAGTTACATTATGATTTCCTTTGTATCAGTCTCTAACAGCACACTAGTTAATGTACTCTTGCATGAGACAAACTATTCTAAGAGCAAACAGAACATATAGTTCAAAGGCAGATTAAGCTGTAAAGTGTATGCTGCTTTTTTTTTTTTAACAAACAAACAAAAAACCAAAAAAACCCCAACCCCCCAAAAAAATTAAAACACTGTTTTAATGGTAAACTCAGCACCCTGTCTTGGGATGCTTGAAGCATCTTGACTTGAACTAAACTCTCCAAGCTCCACAAGTGCCCAGAAGCCTGAGATCACAGCTGTTTTTCCTGCTATCCTCATACAGAGTAAAGAAAACTAATGACCAAAACTAAGTGAAGAACCTTCCTTCACTCATATACAGACCAGTTTTTGTGTTCAGTTTGTGCTTCAAGAAGAGCTGCATAGAAATCCTCTTTGCTTTTTAAATCCTGTTCAGACTTGCGAATTTCTTTCCTTGTACTTTGAATTTTCCTTTAAGGAAATCCTGGAACCTAGCTCTTTCCATTTGATTGCCAGTAATGGTCAAGCTGTGAGCTATCTGTCAGGTTCTCTTCTGATGATTGAGTTAAAATTTGTCATTACTACTGAGCAGAATATTTCCTAGGAAAAGGGAGAGGTGGTTTTGGATTGTTCCAGGCGGGAAAGGAAACTGAACATAAATGTTTGTATCCTGAGTAAGGGCTATATCTCTGTATGAGGACGGGAGACTATCATTATCATCTCTTTTTTGCTGTGTTTTAAATGAAAATATGACTACTTGGTGCAATTTCTCTGGACCCTGATCTGGTAGATATTTGGCAGTGTATTTGGGACTTTGATCTAGAATTGAGACTCTTGCGAGAGCTTTCTTCTGTGTTTCCCAGTAGAATGAGACAGGCACTTCACCGAGCTCCATGAAAGCTGAGGTGATTATGACCACGTCCGCAAGTAGATCTCTAATGTCGAAATGTTATGGGTGCCCTCAGAATTATGTGGCAGCTGAATAAAGGTTTGAGAGTCTATGTTTTGATTTTATTCACCTAAGTCCTGTGGTTAGGGAGTCTAGTCCTGAGGGACTTGATAAAAGTAGCACGAATTCTGTTGGCGGAGTAAAGAAGTCAATCTCTCTTAGAAGGTGACAGTAGTGTTGTAACATGTAGGTAGATGAATGCATCCCGATTTTTACCAGTTAACTCCAAGTTAATTGCTTATTGTGTTGTTCTTCAAGATAGGTAAGAAATACAA
>VZTL01054436.1:0-14835 GCA_013400535.1 Scopus umbretta
TTGTTGGTATTGACTTTGTGTAGCCAAGATGCCATCACAGATACTTAGGCCTTGTACTACTGAGAGGGACCCCAATGGTGCTGACTTCCACTGACGTAAGCTGTGGTGGAACTGCAGCCTTAGCTCTCCACTTCTGAAGTGAGTGATAAGCAGCAAGACAATAGGTTACTTTGGGAATCTTTTTTGTTCTCTCTTTTTGTATTTCTCCAATCGCAGTTGGGATTTTAAAAAACTGTTGGTGACCGGAATTGAACCTCAGTCTCCCAAAGGACCATTCAGACCCAGTGGCCTGTAGCAGGTCCCTGTCACCTACGGAGACAAATACTCCTTGTTCTCATTCCACCCAGTTCTTCCATTTCCTCTCAAGAAATGTTCCTTAATGTTTCATACTGGTTTTGATGAATTAGATTTTTATATTGAATAAAAAATCAGTTGTAAAATTTCCTACTGGTTCTTAGTCCAGTTGATTTTGGAAAAGACTGCACAACTGGTACACAAACAAATTCCTTCCTTACAGCAAAGCAAAGCAAAGACAGGAGATAACATCCTAGCTGAATTGAGATATGAATTCTGGTGGTACTGCTGTTGAAAAGCAGGCATATTTTTAACCTATTTCTATCCATCCATAAGGGTAAGAGCTTCCTTGATCTAGCAGGCATGTCAGGAGCACTGTGATATGTGTCACTGAAGGTTTAATCTATATCTCAGTATCTCAATTTAAAAGACTCATTTGGGAATTCTACAAATCAGTGTACAAACATTATTTTGTTCAAATATTGAGTAAATTTTGCCTGAAAATATTATGTCTGCCCACCACACTATGAAGAGATCCTCTGGGTATAAAATAATGTACCATGCTTAATTACTGTAGCTGCTTTAAACATGTGTCTCTGAGAGTAAAAAATTCCATCTGTTACATTGTGTATGAAGGTTGAGGACTAAGCACAGCACGTGAAACTTGTAATTTGCAGTGGGAAAGTCGATACCAACTGCACAAGCTGCTTCTCTGCCAATGTAAAGAGGAAGTGTAGCCTATGTCCAGAGGGTAGATAAGGATCGTGCTCATATTAGCATACAACTTAAGGAGTTAATTGCAGCGCTTAAGTGAGCTGATAGCATCTCAGACTACAGTCTTGAAAGTGTCAGAGGAAGAATAACATTAATATGACTGTATGATTTAAAGAGATGGGAACACATCCTCTACTGATATAAGCCAATACCACTGGTGTTGCCAGAGTTCAACTTGCTGTGCAAGGCAATGTCAGAAGCTAATGGGAAGAGTTGTTTAAAGCCTATCATAGCTGGAGCCTACTAATATATGTCTAGACATGTGTTAAATTCTCTCATGATTTGGCATTGAAGGTGCAGCTGTTACATAAAAAATTACTTATTTTTATAAATACTGTACTCCTGAGAGAATCCTTTTAAATTACTTGGAACATCCTAGAGAAATAGACAACTGAAAGGTGGCAGAATCTGGCCTATACTTACTGACTTTGAAAAGCAGTTCAAAAGAAAAACAAATTCAATTTTGATATCACTTTATCTGTAAAGTGTATTGTGTAGAATGTAATATAATACAGTTTCATTCATCTTAAATGATGCATATGAAGTTATTTGCGCTATGTTGAGGGCACTAAGCTTCCTAGTGCAGCGGGTGGAAGACAGAAAGGATCACAGGGAGGAGTGAGATGTTGTTACTAAATATGTCTTAAGATCTGTCAGGTCCAGACAGGTCACTGAGAAATCTGGAGACAATGCTTTTTTGCTGATGATTAGGGCTAAATCAACTGACAGACAGAAGCATAAACACTGGTTAACTCTTCATGGAGTTGAAATGTATTTACTGTGCTCACTGACAATTTAATTGGAGGGAAGATAGTAAGAAAAAATAGCAAAGTGCTATCCTATTTAAATTAGTAATTTGTTGCAGCCACTCTTGGGCAATCCCAGTTTAAGGACCTTGTGACAAAGCTTGATGTTATCGTTGTCCTGCTACACCAATACGTAGTGACTGCTGCTTTGTCTTACTTTCCCTGGAAATAAGGAAGGCATTACCTGAGTCGCAGCTCTTTCCCAAGGCTCCTTGTGGGGCAGTGCAGCTTTTTACCACCTCTTACACAAGGCTGAGCCAAAAATACTCAGTCTCACCTTACGGCAGAAGAGCTACAGCTTTGAACCTTTATAATCTTCATTAAGGTGACTCCTCCTGTTTTAGTCAAGTGTCTTGCAAGAATTTTGTTTAGCCTGTGAATATGTAAAAATTGAAAAAACTCTCTGAAGTGCACATATTTCTAATTAACAATGGAATAATCTCCTTCGTACTTTTTTCCTTCGCAGACAATTCCTGAAATTTCATTTTTTGTTACAAGTGCTTTAGGCAGTGATTATTCAGAGTAACTTCTGCTGGTTTTTTTTTTTTTCCATCTCCCAGATCAATTGATACAGATGATTCGTAGGAGCACTGTTGTCACTGTTTAATCCACAGTATATACTTGCAGGAAGGTAGCAGAAAAGTGCACAAGCCAACTTCAAAAGACTGTCACTTGAAGAAAAAATCAGCAGTCTTTATAGCAATTAGTGACTATAGTGGCACGCACCTGTGGTGAGGAACTTTGGCTCAAAGAAGCTGATCTAAAAAACCTTTAAGCACTGTGGATTCCCAGTCTTAGATTTGAAGAACTGACAGAAATAACCTGTTCACCTCTGAACTGGTGACCTACAGGTGGGAAGAAGTATTGTTAGAGGCATGTAAGCAGAATGTAAGGCTGTGTTGTTTTGATATTTAAGCTATCCATTTCATCTTGGTGCAAAGAATAACAAAGAGGCGATCTGGCTGATGAAAGGTAAAACTGCACTTGAGTTAACTCAGCTAGAAAGCTAACTTTTGCAAATATTTTTACAATCTACTTGGTGGAGATGTGTTAATTCATTTTAAGACTCTTACTGTCCTTAGCTATATACACATTCTGTAGTCTCTAAGCCCTTTTAACAGTAAGTAATACAATTTTGTCATAAAAATTAATGATGCAGAGCTCTTTGCCATTGACTTCAGTGGCAGGAGTTTCAGGACTTAATACTGTTCAAGAACCTTGTTGTGATTCCCCAGTTCCTTCACCAGGGGAGAAACAAATACTTTGTGGATTATGTTATTAGGGCACAGAGTGAGGTGGTGCCAAGGAAACCACGTGGCAGTGAAGCACACTGCAAAACAGTTCATTTAGGAGCTGTATTGCTCATTAGGGAACTAATGACAGCCAAAAGCCAGTGAAGTCATAAGCCATTTTCTGATAGGAGGTGGGAGCAGCCAGCTGTTTCGGTATGGTATGTTCACGCTGGATGTGACTATTATTAATATTCCAGGAGGCGTAAAAGGAGAAGTACAGCACTACTGTGTTGCCAAAGGTGAAGGTAAGAACCATCCCTGGTTTCTTCAAGTGCTTGAGATAGGCAGAAATCTCGTAAGTGGTCTCTGCTGCAAGATTTCAAATTGGGTAGGAGGAAAGGGGAAAAGGAGATATATGATTAGGGGAATTTGGCTAGTGAAATATATTAGGATGGCATAATAGTTATAAAAGACTTGGGTAAATAATGTGACAAGTCATTCTGCATATACAATTTAATATGCGGTGGTTGCTAGTAAAATGTTTACTCCTAGAGAAATCAATGGGAATGCTCTCTCATGTTTTTAGTATTAATCCTTATAAAAGAAGCAGCAGAGGTATGCTTTTCCAATAACCTCCCCCTTCTCTACCTCCTGCTCCAAGTAAAAGGCGCATTTCTATAAGGTATCTTTTCTGATATAAGTAGAGAAGCCATATACACTTAACACCAAATAAGGCTCAGTCAAAGCAAAATTCTCCCTAATGTGTGCTTATATACCTGGGGAGACAAACATGATGAATGTTGCGAATCAAGCCATACACATTTCTTGATGCAGTACTAGTAGATGCTAACATAAGGCTGATCAGCGTCTGCGTAAGAACTGCATAAAACAGAGCAGTTACTTGAAGTAGATTAGAAATGTTTAACAGAGTGGCTAATCATTGCTCCACCTAAACTCTTACTTATACAACATTTCTCAGAATTAGCAAGTAAAACGTTCCAAGCATGACAGAGGAATGTTCTTCTAATAATAAAGAAAAGAAATCTTGTCTAGAATACACTTCTAGTAACCAGTATCTTTTAGAATTGTAAGCCCACAGCATTTTGCACAAAATGTTCAGTATTTTTCAGCACGGAAGCCTATATGGTTTTTAGGCAACAACTCATTGGAAGGGATAAAAGGCCCACAAATGGATATGTGTATTAGTGAGTAAAAAATCAATTTTGTTTAAGCATTAGCTATCAGTTGCTGCTTAGAAATAAAGTCCCAAACTGAATTAAAATGGCAAAGGTGTACAGCACCTGTCTTCCCAAAGACTTACCAAGTTTTATAGGATACACAAAAAAGTCACATGAAACTGGAGTAGCTTATTTCAAAATCATTTTAATAATGACTGATCCATTTGAATTTAAGCAGATGAAGGATAACCTGAAGCAGGGATAAACTGAAAAGGCCATGTGCTGAGTCCCTTCATTATCTACGTGACTAGAAACTACTGCACTTTATCATCTCCTGTCTCTTTTTGCTATCTCCCTCTTTAATTTTCCTAAATGGCTGGTGCACTGCTGTTGAGATAAGGTATTTAATAAGGGAAAGGATTTAGATGTTCCTACAAGACCAGTTTAGGCTCCTTTTTTTTAAATGTCATCTTGATTTGTGCTTTTTTTCTTCTCTCTAAGTAATAGGCATAGGGATTATGAAACAAATCTGGAAGCTAAATTCCACTAACATAATCCTTGTATCCACTGGTAACATAAATAACAATCGGTTCATAGTACAATAATCCCAGATAGTAACCACTATGAGAAGACACATAAACTGAACCTCATCTTAGGTGAATTACTTTTAAAATAAAAATTTCAGAAGCCATAGGGCTACATGTGTTTCATTTGAAATAAAGTTGTCTAATTTAAATTGTTTGTGACATTTTTTAAAAAAGGAAAACATTCTTTAATATAAAGAATCACCTGTAATAGATACATACCTGCTACTTCCATGTCTTAAAACTCATCCTGTAGCCATCCCGTTGATTTATTCAATCAAGTATTGCAGTTCAGTTTCTACCCCAGGAGTGTATTTTAAGGAAGTAGTCCTAATAGTAAGCCATATTCTGGCATCTTTATAAATGCTGAGTAGTATCTTCCTCCAGATGTCCTCTGCACATGGCTAGGGAATACCCCTGCAGAGAGCTGGTCTGCAGTGCACATAAGCATGTGTCCACACTCGCATTTTAGTGTGGATCGAAAGTACATTTCTGAAGTGAGTCTCCGGATCATCCCTGCTTACTGTGCATTGATTCAATTCACAGGCCAGTCTTGGAGGTCACAAAAAAACATGGAAAATGTGCGTCTGAAGCACAATTAAAATAGTCAGCCATTGTTTGGTGTTAAGTCCTGGGGACCAGATTAGAGCGAGTCTGAAGTAACACCCTCAGAGTGAGTGTAGTGTTGACATTGGGTCCTCTGCATCAGCTTCTTGACACTGCAGATCTGTTCCTATTGTACAGCAAAACTTGCAAATGTAGATATAGCTTAAGGGTGACAGGAAATACAAAGGCATTACAGCAAAGTGTTCACATTCACAATAGCTCATATAACTTTAACTCTAGCCCCTGTCTTTGTTATCATGTTAGTCTTCAATGTCACAATTGCATATTGAGTTGGTCTGCCAGATTTCTTGCCTCATTCAGTGCATTGCATTGACTTTTTCATGGCAAAGGAGACAGTAATTCATTATTGCATTATCCATTTCAGGACATTTTTAAAACTCACATAGGTTTGTTGCTGTAGAATGTGTTTTCCCATAACTTTTTGCTTTACTAATGGTGAGGAACATTCTGGCATTACCATTATAACTCTGTGGGATGTGCCAAAGGACCCGGGCCAACTTGGAGCCATAGGAGAGTGGGGTAGGCTATGGTGAGCCAATTTGTATGAGGATTCTCACATCTGCATTGTGCAGTGCTAAGGCTATGAATAAGGGAGCCCAGAGCAAGCTTCCACTGAGCTGCCCAGTGCTGCACTGTGCAGGGTTAAGAGGCTGCAGAAGTAGTCTAGCTACATTTGGAAGATGCTGAGCCTGAGCATGGCATTTTCCAGGTCCAACCTGAGCTAGAGTGTCTCTGTGTGGTGCTGTGTTTGATCTGATTTATCTCTCCCTCTGTCGTGACCCATTGTATACTTATAACTCTACAGCTGAAAGACTGGATTGAAAGCTTGGTCACATGACGAGGAGCACTGAGTGAACCTGTACGTAGATTGAGATCATTTAACTGGTCATACATACACTTGAAACTCCAAAGGCTGAATCTTGTAATGGATATTTTAACCTTTTTGGTTTAAAGTATAACCTAGAAGGGCCCCTAAGAGAATTGCTTGTTCCATTCATGTAGTAGGTGATAATGGACAGGGAAGGACCCAATTCTTGAATAAAGTCTGGAAGGCTGAGAGGACTGGTGTTAGCAGGTAGAGAATTATTTGCCAAGCCACTAGAATGAGCTCAGATCCCAAAAGAGGACAGCAACACAGTGGTTACTTGAGTTTTCCTGAATAGGCCAAGGGGTGGAGCATTTATGCCACAAAAGTGTTTTTTTTCATACCTGATATCTTTGTCAAGAGCTGTCTCAGAAATTTAAATTACGAGTTTTATCTACTGTTTTGCTATAGAAGCAGCTCTTCTAGCATGTGAAAGAAGCACAAGCTTGCAGTAGCCTGTTCTGGAAATTCTCTGGTACCTTTCTGTAGCTAGAGGGAGGAAATTAATGGATGCAGCTGTTAATTTTATAATATTATAATGGAAACTTTATTTTTATTTAAACTCAGCTTTGGGCCTTCAGCTTGTGGATAATACTTGGTAGGAAAATGACCCAAGTTGTTAAAGAAGTGTGGACAAGGAGCTAAGTTCAGGCACTTGACCTCCGTTTCTACTTGGAGGGAGGAAACGAGGACAAAAACCAAACAGAACTGGAAATTTACAGGTTGGCTGTTACAAGCAGGACTACCAATGAAGCTTTTATGCAATTTCAGGAGAGTCATGTTGCAAAGCAAAATGTTTTTCTCACTACAGTGTATCAAGGACTTTTGTTGCAATGCCCTAAATCAAGGTCCTTTGCATCATGCATGATCAATCCCTAAGACAGCCATGCAGAGTACAACCTCTGCTCCAGAGTGAGCACAGTTTCTGTCCTTCATTTTAAATGATAGTGTTATTCCCTTTTCTATACAATTACACTGCCTTTTTTATCCTGTAGGCTAAGTCTCATCAATTTGAAGTCAGTTGTACAATAGTATTGTCAAGGTGTTTTCTGCATTTATGGAGACTCCAATTCGTTTCCACTGCAGAAGCTGATACACATAATGCAATCCATTATCAGGAATTTTATGTGCCCTTCCAAACAAGTAAATGGTTGAAGAGCGGGAGGAAATGAAATGTCATTTCCATCTTTTGAATGGAAAACTGAGGGGTATAAAGGGAAGTGACTTACCCAAGATCTCACAGTACTGAACTAATTTTAACTTAGATTTTCTGAGATCTGCTTTCAGCTATGTTTTCATGGATTCACATCAGTGCCATTCAGAAATACCTGAGCTAACCCAGAAATGAAGGAAGTCTAGTTGTATAATTGTGGTTCTTGACCTGTGCCAATTAGCCACATTCTCAGCGGGGCTGCACCACAATGCAATCCAAACTATGGTATCTGCACAGCCCTGCACCAATGCCAAGGGAGCACACCACCAGTGCCTTAACCACAAAGCCAGCCCTTTCTTCCAGATTCTGCTGGGTTTAGCTCCCACATCCCACAGCTGCTATTTGCCCTTAGCATCTATATTACCTGAAAAGATAGTTTATGCCCAAGTGAGAAGGGAGAGTATTAGCTAACTAAGTGAACTTTTTTCCCTAGACAGAAAGGTGGTTCTAAGTTTAACAAGTGCCTAACATTACACATACAACAAATGGTTCATGAACATTGCTTTTTACTACTGTGAAACAGTAGTTCATCTTGAGTGCGCTCAATGGGCATGTGCAGGTCAAGCAGGGGTTCAGGCCCAGCCAGCATGGGTTCATGAAAGGCAGGTCCTGCTTGACCAACCTGATCTTCTATGATCAGGTGACCCACCTAGTGGATGAGGGAAAGGCTGTGGATGTTATCTACCTGGACTTTAGTAAAGCCTTTGACACTGTCTCCCACAGCATTCTCTTNTTTGCATTATCATGGTGAAGGGCCTGGAGAACAAGTCTTTATGAGGAGCTGCTGAGGGAACTGGGGTTGTTTAGTTTGGAGAAGAGGAGGCTGAGGGGACACCTTATCGTTCTCTACAACTGCCTGAAAGGAGGGTGTAGTGAGGAGGGTGTTGGTCTCTTTGCCCAAGTAACTAGTGATAGGATGAAAGGAAATGGCCTCAAGTTGGGCCAGGTTAGGTTTAGATTGGATATTAGGAAAAATGTCTTTCCTGAAAGAGTAGTGAGGCATTGGAACAGGCTGCCCAGGCAGGTGGTGGAGTCCCCATCCCTGGAGGTGTTCAAAAAACATGTGGCACTTCGAGACATGGTTTAGTGGACATGGTGTTGTTGGGTTGATGGTTAGACTAGATGATCTCAGAGTTCTTTTCCAACTTTAATGATTCTATGATTCTAACTGCTACAAGATTGCAACGTGGGGTGCTAAACTTCACCTTGGTTCTGTGTCCTCCTTCTTAAGTCTCTGCTATAATCTTTTTTGTGTGTTAAGTGACAAACTTCAGCATGTAATTTTGTGTTTTATGAAGAGGACCACCAATGCCCTACTTGGGTAAATGAAAGAAAAATGCAAAAATAAAAATTAACAAGCCCAGATTTAAAGATCTCTTCTGTCTGGGCTGAAACTCCTTTCCTTCCTCTTGATGGGTACATTGGTGTTGCAAGTCAGCTAGTTTAGCTTCTGTTGTGTATGAGAGTTGCGGACAACTTTTGCATATCTAAATCTTACATCCTACATGTTAGTGAATTAAATGTAAACTTAATGCTAAAAACAATTGATCTACAAAGTAGTGTATTGAGGATGGATTAAAACTTGTTACCAAATCTTTGGTAAAGGATCTGCTTCTTTAAGGATGTGAGCCATTCCTGCAGAAGAACTCAGTGCCAGCAAACTTGTGCAAAATGCTGCACAAGTTTACCTTAATTCAAGGAGCAGGACAGTGGGACTTAACTGTTACTATTTCTAGGTATTGTAGTAGAACTCTCAATCTCTTCACAAAATCAGTGTTATCTACATCTACATCTGCTTTTGTAATCTATACTATTTCTAGGTATTGTAGTAGAACTCTCAATCTCTTCACAAAATCAGTGTTATCTACATCTACATCTGCTTTTGTAATCTATACTATTTCTAGGTATTGTAGTAGAACTCTCAATCTCTTCACAAAATCAGTGTTATCTACATCTACATCTGCTTTTGTAATCTATCTCCTGGGAAGCTAGAGGCTTGCAGCCTGAGTAATGTCACAGGCAAAGCTGAGAAGGGGGACACAGGCACAGAGGTAAAGACATTCCACAGCAGATCGAGGACAGAGCTGGGAATGCAATCTAGGTCCTTTCCCTGTTCATTTGGGCATGCTGCCCCTTGTACTTCCATGCTGATTTCAGCTCTGTACAATGCAAAAGGATTGAATGTTACCTCTGCACCAGAGGAATGTTGGGTTTATGGTGTAGTTCAGGCTATGTTGATGGAAATAATTAAAGAACATTTGAATCTTACAGAGTGAAGGCCTCTAGCTAAGGTTGATTGTGATGATAATGCAAAATGCTAGGAAGCAGAATTTTTTTGAAAAGTTTATAATAATCGGAACTCAGTGTTTTGAATATTATATATTTATAGGCAGCTCAGCTAACTGTTGTTTCTGCAAGAAGAGCAGATTTAAACAATGGGATTTTTTTTTAAAGTGTTCTCTACTATTCACAAAAAAGTTCATTGAAATGTATGCAGCAGAGGTGGATCAAGTTAGGGACTGGAATTGCTAATTTACTGTTTTCGTTTGTGAGGAGTTATCACAGGCAATCAGCCATCTCCTTGGCTTTAAGATGAGGGTGTTTTGAGGCAAGTATCAAAAGATAACTCTGGAGACAAGCACTGACATAGATCTCATTTATACTTGCCTTGGAGCTGGAAGGTGCGTGTGCTTTAAGGAAAGTAAACAAATGAAAGCAGAAGAAAAGAGTGGAAGGTAAAACATGAAGCTGTTAGGGGAAATTAAAGAGGTATGGAAGATCACCTAGCCAAATCTTGTGGTTCTAGTATATATATAATATATATATAATTCAAATACAATGCTCTGAGGACTTTGAAGCTTTCTTCATTATAATTCTACACCATATGCTGAATTTTCACTTCTGTGGTTGAGATGCCTTGGAGTCATCACACCTTGATCTATTTTACTGCTTTACCTTCAATATATTATGTAGGGGGTTTGGGTCTTCTGGACTTTTATGCTCCTGTGGTAATGTTGGCAGAACACATAAAAGTTAAAACAAGGTGTGCTCTCAGTCTTTACGGAAATTCCAATTATTTTCTGTTTTTGCTGCAAACTAGTGGTGGAATCATTCAAAAACCAACACACAGGGCTGAAGGTCTTTAAAACAGCTTTGCCTTCTGTTGAATTAATAAACAAAGAAAAAGTAAGTATGCTTTCAATTTTTCTCATTGCTGCTCATTCTAGGACAATGTTGTATTGCATATGAATAAGTAGAAAAAATTTTCAGTGAAAGGATAGAAAAGTGTCATGAGAAGATTAGAGATCTCAAATTTGTTTTCAAATTTTGTATTTTTGTTTAAGAAAGAAAACATCACATCAGGATTCTAGTAAGACTTTTGGGCTAGATTCTCTGAGGATGTATGCTGTCTTCATGCTACTGAAATTGATGAAGCTTGGACAATTTATACTAGCAGTGCCACAGCTTTTCTTTTGAAGTTTTAAGTATTCCCCTGTAATTACCAATGAAAGTAAAGCTTTGGAATACTGCTGAGTTATGTTCCTGCATGGTATATTTAGAAAGTGCACCTCAAAAGAAAGAAGCTAGTATTTATAATAGGGTGGCATCAGAGCTTTCAAAATGAATATTGTAGTTTGCTTGTGAACTTGAATGCAGAAGAGTCTGCCACTGTGACCTTTTCTGACTACAGTAATTAATATAAAGACTAAGTAGGAAATAAAAAGGGGACATGAGCAGTCTTGTTTACTCAGTTAACCAAAAATCGAAGATCATACAAAAAGGGGTAGTTAATACCAGTGTAATTAAAACTTGTGGGGAGGCCTGGCCTATGGTTATTTGTTTATATCTTCTGCTATTGAGAGTCTTCTCATAAAAGTACATGAAGTCCTAAAATATGGTAACTTAACCTGAAAGTAGTACAGAATAACAGTTCCTTTTCCTGTCAAGTAATTCACTAATAGAGCAGAGAGAGGATTAAGGTGGAATTGTCCTAATGATCTGAGTAAATTCTAGATGTGTTCACTTTTGCTTCATTGATTAAGTTACAGGCTATATCATATCCTGTGCTCTTTAATATCTGTTTGGTGACTATTCTTGAAAAATGTGTAGTTAATCTTTGTCTAAACTACTCTACCTGTAAAGTTAGAATAAATTCATCAAGGGAGGCTTGTGAGCACAAATTAAGGTTTGTAAACCACTGATTCCCAATATTATCAATATTTTCAGAAAGCTGTTCCCAGGAAGATTTGGCTACAAAATGCTGCTTGTTCCAAGAGCTTTATTTGGTCTTACATTTTGCTTAGCATTGTTAGCATGTTAGTTTTCAGAGTTCAGCATTAAGTCAGACAAGGGTAATTGTTCTTCAACTGTTGCTATTAACTTACCTGAGATTTCCCATTATAAAATGCTCTTAAATCAGTGTCTGTCGAAGAATCAGATTAGTGCCTGATTAGATCTGTCAAGTCTCATCTTCCAATGTGTTTTGTCCTAGATTCAGATTTGAGAATGAATACTTTGAGTATTAGAAATTAATATATGATACAATTTAAAGCTCTGTTGGGTAATTGCATTTTTTATTTTGAGTTTGTTACCCTAACAAGAACAGTAGGGCACAAATGAAAGGTTCTAATATCAGAAGATTTACTACATGATGTCATGCACTGCATCCTTCCCAGAAGAATTCATGTTAATTGTCACACAGTCTTGCCAAAATCATGAGCAGTGTGCAATAATGAAATCCTAATAGCAGACAGCTGGTTTTAAAGGCACATACCCAATGGCTTTAAAATTTTTCAAAAAAGATATGTTTCTCCTGCAAAGGCTAGCTCTGAAGTCATGCCTAACCCACGCAAGTGAGAGAAGGGGTGCACCAGCAGCTCTGCAGAGCACACAGCCTCTGCATGTTCTGCACGTGGCAGAAAAGGGGCAGTGTATGCACCTCTCCCAGTTTCTCCCAACTGTTTGGCTGAGCCAGAGCCAAATGTCTGCCTCTCTGTTACGTCGAACTGTGTCACAGAATTCTAATTATCCCTTACCTTCAGCATCCTCACAGATCTATTTTCCCAGGCTCCAGCTCTGGGAAGATCATTCTCTGATGCATGTTTATTTATTTATTTATGAATGGGTCATTTCCATGTGGCTTTGACCTCTCCAGTTGGCTTCAGAACCTCTGCTGTGTGTGGAGGAGTCAATTTTCTACTTCATGGCAGACATATTCACTCCTTCTGTTTCGTAGGGTGGGGAGCATACCCCAGCAACTGTCGTCTTTCTTGAGATTGACTTGTGGATCATAGTGAAATTTATGAGTTCAGCTTCCTACTAGTCAGTTTGTTCAGCTTCACAGTTGGTAGTTCTGGACACAGAGAACGGAAGCTGTGACCATTACTTTGGGATTCATTACAAAAAAAGAAAAGGGCGGGGGGGCATTGCATGGTCCAAAAAATTGTAATATAAATTGTAATGTACCAGTTCATCTGCTTCTGTGTTCAGGCTGGGGAGAATTAAACTGCAGGCAAATGTGTTCAATGATCAGACCACCAGTTCACAGATTAATTCCTTTCCTGCATGTGGAATTTGATTTTTCACCACCTGTTTATCTATCACCTGATAGGGTGACGATCTTTATTGGTATCTATATGCAACAGCCCTGAAGAGACTTTTGGAAGGCCCATGTCTGTTTCCTTTTACCAATACTTACCTATTGATGTACTGATTACACCTTGTAGGAGACTAATATCTCCTACTTTCAAAAACTGATGTGAGCTGTCCACCAAACAGGAGTGACAGCTATCACTGTGAGGTGAAGATAAGTGGAAAGGAATCTCAGTGCATATGTTGTCATTAGCAGAGAGAGTTCCGTATTTTCCCTGAGACTGCTTACAGTACTATCTTTTATGTTGGAGTGACAGGTAAATAAGTATACAGTGTGAAGCAATGCCTCTGAGGTACTGTGCATCACATGTAATTTTGCATTGGGTATCGTATAAGGACATACAGGTGGATCTTCAGATGAACCACTTACGGAGGTGGCAGCAATCCAACATAGACCTTGTTCTTGAGCAGGGAAAACCCAACTATTTACTGCCCCAGAAACAGAACAGACAGTCCCTGGAGAAAAAACCTCTTTTGCTATAGTAGACCACATAAGTCTTCTGTCTAAGCAGTAATAAATACGGAGCATAAAGGGAACCTGTTAATATGACAGTGAAGATCCAATTGAGGGCTGCAGATTGCATGCTTTGCCATGGGGAGAACTATGCTGCTGAAATCAGTGGATGGGTGATGTTAGATAGAAGATGCTCCCTGGGACTGAGTAGATTTCTCTAGGTCTATTAAAATATTTGGAGACATAGATATATATGTGGGAATACCTCTGAATATTTTTTTTTAATTTCTAAAAAGTAGGTGAGTATACTTCACAGTTTACTTTGGGCAAACAGAACCCTTCCTACACCACACATCCTGGGGAAACTTCAGTTTATCTAAGCTTTATACATTTATATCTAGAACTTATTGGGTGTCTTTCATTTTTACACACCCTAAGCCTGCACTAGAAGTTGGAAGGTATGTCAGCTTGGAGTGATACAATGCTAGGAGATTGTTTCCAGCCCATGATGTCTTCAGGCTCTTATGCTCTTTAACAAGAACAGACATCACAGTTTTATACATTGTGTTTGTCAATACAGTGCACACTCAAGGTAGTACAACATTAAATCAGCTCAGTCAGAATTTTTTGCTCCTTCTTCTTTCTCTCTATAATAAATAATAGTGTAAACCTGCCATGTTCCACATGTGTCTTAGTTATGCATACTGTCATATTTCATGTTTTTCCTTTGTCATATTGATAAATGCTCAAGTAAAACAACACTATAGCAAAAACAACACTAGAGCAAGGAATGCAACAATTGTTTTTAAAGATGTATCCCAAAATGAAAGTAATAAAGCAGCCACTCCACTGTCAGAGGCTTAGCTGTATAAACAGAAATTAATATTAGATCATCTCTAAATTCTGTGGGGAAAGAGAGTGGAGAGATCATGCTGATTATTTTTTCTTTTATACAGCACCAATGTAAGAATTAAGAGCAGTAGCCTGAAAGAATGAACACATGCACATGAATGAAAGGATTGATTTTCAGGGAAGTGAGTAATAAAAGGCAGAATAGAAATGAAGAATGAAGTCTATTTAGCAATGGAGCTTGGCTCCCAGCAACTGGATAGGGGGAGTAGAAAGGTGGCTGCCTAATGGAATTAAACTCCTCTTT
>VZTL01054441.1:0-12439 GCA_013400535.1 Scopus umbretta
AATTGGCTCCATCTAGTCTACTGACCTGCCTCTGACAATGACAAATGCCACTGAAAGATTCCAATATTGTCATTGCTCCCAACAAATTGTATGACATTTCAGAAGAATTGTATCTGTCTGTCTTGGCTTTCATATGTCCTCCATTGCTAAATAACGTAATATTCCTGTGTTAAATTTTTCCATTTGCCTGTGAATGTCAGTTTCACCATGTACTGCTCATCAATCACATGATTATTACACATTATTTTTGGAGCTCCTTTGATACACATGACATTGCATGGTACAGACAGAAAGGCACAAGGTCAGGTGCACTAGCATACTTAAATGTGTGCTATGTTGCAGTGGGGAAAAAACATAGGCGAAAAATTTTTCAAGATGTTCCATTTTTTGTATAAAGAATGGTATCGTGCACTGAGACACAAACTGTGTTTCAAACCATGACCACAGGTGAATTCAGAATACAACCTTGTACTGGACCAGGATGATATTTGATGGATGCCTGGTCTGTGTGTGTACGGCTTTGCTGAAGATGCTGAAGAGGGAGCTGAGGGAGTTAGATTGGCTCATTGGTGGTTACTAGAGGGAAATCAAAAGATAAAAGAATGAAATGGAGAGGAATTGATATTAAAACAAGAGAAAAAATGAACACAGGGCCAGTGGAACATCTTCTTTGCAGTTCTCTGCCAAAGAGTGAACACCACAGGGACAGGCTTCGGGAAGCTGGAGAGAAGCAGTGCTGGCAAGAAGGCAAATTTTACTTTTGTCAGATGTAAAAACTATTTGAAATGAAGAGGGAAAAGGGCTTCATGAAAACAAGTAGTCCCAAGGACTGCTAAGATATGGGACAAATAAGACAGCAAAAGAGAATAAATGGAATTTTAATTAAAATAAGTATGGCATCAAACTAAACAGGTCCGGATGAAGTAGTCAGCCAAGGACAAGGAGGCTTAATTCTCTAAGGTTGGGACAGCTTCTCTGGAGTTAGCACCGTTACAACAAGGTAGAACCATTTGTTGGGAATGAGAGTCCTTGCCCCTTCACAATATGCCATGTCGCTGCTCAGTAGGGATGGGAAGACAAGACAAACATGCTGCAAAGCCAATGTGTGATGAGAGCAGAGGAGCCCCCCAGCCTCAGCTCAGGTATCTGAAGCCCAGATGACACAGAGCATGCACTTCAGCACACATGGTAGCAACCATAACTACAGGTCACCAGCAAGTAGACCAAAGTGTAGATCCACTAGAGATGTCAATGGGGAGGTGTGGAGGGAGTGAGAGCTGAAACATCTGGGTTTAAAACCTGTCTTGAGACAGCTCCCATAGGGTTGTTAGAGTGATGCAAGCCTTGGTGTCACCCTGTCACTTGAACAGAGGTTTTGTACACTAGCACCTGTTTCTGCTTATTACTATGACACACCTAATGGCAGCCATTGGGAAAGGTGAAAGGCTAAAGTCTGCCCAGCCCCTGCTCTTGGCGCCTGAGAAAGCTAGACTAAAATTAGCAATCCATATCATGCTGGAGGAGCAGCTCCATTTCTCTGTGTTCACACAGTCTCTGTAGAAGACAGAGAAAAAGAGCAGCTGGCATTTTAAGGAATTAATATGAAAAGGGATAAACTTAAATGTCTAACTCAAAATTTAATAAAAAAAGAAGAAAAAATCCACGAAGAAGATTAAACAAAAGTTGAAAACAGGCTTCAAAATAAAGGAGCAAGAAAAGGATTCATTTACAAACCAAATGAAGAGGGGAATAGATAAGATAAACTCTGAATATTAATGAGCAATCAGAAGAAGAGAAAAAAGAAGCTCAAATAGGTCTATTTTACCACAGGCAAAATAATGTACAATGTTTCAGTCTCCCCAGTTAAATTACAGAATAAAAAGGAACCTTAATAAAATATCAGCGTGTAAATCTCTCTCCAAACCACCCACATGCTGACTGCTGCTGGAGACAAATAGGTACAATAACAGGTAGAAGGCAAAATGCCACTGCCACAGACGCAGTCAGGTTGATTTTTCTTCTATGGACGGTAAAGAAGGTATTTTAAAAGGCACAAAATGGGAAAAGCAGCTGAACTGACCAGCAGAACAATTTTAAAGAAAGTAAGAATATATTGTGCACCAGCAAAACCCTGTCTGAGGGGCTGAATGTGTAGGAAAGCTGGTAAATAGTCTTGCTGAAGTATTTTCATACTTCCAGTCAGGAAGCTCTGAGTTTGCTGATGACACTGAAAGGTGGCTGCTGCATTCAAGATCCAGCCTAAAATGTCACACTTCCTTGCATAAATGTGGCAGGGAGTCTCTGAGAAAGAATGTGACTTTGGAAGAGGAAAAAAAAAAAAATCAAAAACATATTCCCTTTCATTATTTCGTTTGGGTTAGGTTACATTATTTAAGGGTGTCCTGGGGTCTGCGGGGCCCCTGAGAGGTGGTCCTGTTTGAAACAATGGTCTCTCTCATTTGTCGTGGGGCTGGAACAAACCTTCAGCTTCACATCTAAACTGCTCATGAGGCATTCTGAAGTTCTGCTTGTTAGACCCTCAAGGCACCATATACACTAATAAGACAGAGCAAGAAAAGAATCTACATGGAAAGCCTTTGAAGTCCTGTGCTGAGACTCCATGTACAATCTGATATGCTAATCATGGCATTAGCTATTATAAAGAAAGAAGGGAAAAAAAAATTAATTTCTACTATAATAAACATGTAGTTTCCTGGAAGCAGTTGCGCAATCTGGGCTCTTTTCCTGGCTCGCTTGGTCCTGTCAGTGCACACTGCTCTAATTTTTCTCACTGAGCAGTCTACTTGTTCTTCACTGTGGGAAAACAGGTCTCTCCTTCCTCTGCTGGCAGAGCAGCACTCTGGAAATAAAAAGAGCATTGTCAGAGACTGCTGGCATCTTCTGTTCAAAGAACCTCACAGCACAAAAACCACAGGCTTTCTCACTGACAGAATATCCTTGTCTATTGCCCTGCAACCTAAGACACAGTGCAAAGCTCTGAAGTTCAGTCTTCCTCTCCTGCACTCAAGTTCTGCGACCTGAACTGAATAAGACATGTCACTGGCTCTGCTTTTTTTGTTGTTGTTTTCCAAAGATAATTCTCATGAAGGATCACAGATGAACATCTAGGAAAAAATACTGGCTAGGTCTGCAGTGGAATTTCTCCAGCTTCTGAGAGCTGAGGTCTGACTTGGTGAGCTCTGGTGTCCCCCCAGTTCTGCACAACCATGAGACTTACCAGTGGCACAAAGGTATCCCTGTACTCCCACCAAGAGGTTTAGTCTTTTTTTCTCTGGGATCCTTTTAGTTAGTATCAGAGATGGAATAATAAGAACTCATGCAAACATCATCCAGGTCCTGGAAATTCACACACTCAGACAAGTTCCCCCTAAATATCGAGGAGTATCCTATACTAATTTCTTTTAGACTGAGAAATACAAGATAAGTAATACAGAAAATAATCCTGCAGAGGATAAGGGAGCAATCACCATATACTGTGTAGTGAAAAAGAAATACTTCCATTCTTTTTATCATCCTGAAATTATCTTGTGAGAACTTCAGCTCCAGTGAAAGACTGCCGTCTTGCTCAAGGGAATTTCAAATTAGCAAAGTCAGTTAAACTCTAAGAGCTGTTTCTCCTGGGAATAAACATTTGTTTTGTTTATCTCCAGCCAACAGCTAATAGCACAATAATGATCCAATCCCCAAATCCCTTTGGCTGGAAACTGATACCTTAATCTCTGCAGCGCAAATCTTATCAATCTTTGCTCCTATGCAGTTTGAACATTTCCTTTATATCATCAGTGCCCCTTGCAATGAAAGACTGTTGCAGATTCTGGTTATCTTTGCCGTGTATTACCTTTCCCTGACCCCATTCACTCCTTTTTCACAAATATCTCCTTTGAACTATTTTCTTCTGGCCCCTGTATGACTGTTACTGAAGCCCAGCATCATTGTCTTAATTTTGCTTAACTTTCTCCATTGTTCACTATCCCGTGAACGGCATTACGTTTGATTCAGTGATCAAGACAAACAAGTCCTGCTGTTACCCTGCCTTTGCCCAATGACAATCAACAGAGACGTGTAAAGCAAGCACAAAGTGAACCTTTTTTTTTGAATCTCAAATTGCATTGAACTTCTCTGTGCTATCAATTAGATCCAGTAGTACCTCCATGACAGAGAAAATTAGTATTCCCAAGGGTGGTCTTGTGGCATCCCCAGGTGGTACCATTTCTTTAGATCAATAGTCCAGACATACTGGGTAGGGACCTGGTTCTAGTCACTTTTAAAGAATCTTTAGTGGAACTGAATCAAAACTAAGCTTTCTGTCAATGTTTACTCATCACATATATCGAAGCATAGACATGATTTTGTGAAACAGTGAAATCTCAGGCACAACACAAGGAAAGCCACTATTAAAAATGAATGCACCTATCAGCAAATATCCTCCATTCTTCCCTCTACACACACAGACCTTACTACTTACTTACCCTGCACATCTTACACAGCTTTAATGCTACCCTTCTTTTACAGCAATCGCCCAACTCTCATCTATTTTCTGCACCTTCAGATGTTGCAGCTGTTTGATCTGGTAACTTGATGCATAAGGGAGAAATAGCATAGGATAGCATAAGAACATAAATTTGCCTTCCTCAGGATACCTCACCAGTTTAATTGTTTTACAGGCACCTCACTAATCTGACCCTCTATTTAGAGTTAGCTTGTCAGATAAGCAAAGGTTAAATGTTTTTTACTTTTTGTCCTCCAAGTTATTCCTTGATTTGAGCACAAAATATATTTCTGTATCCATGGTCATTCAGAGTATCTCTGCAGCTATAGTGCACAGAAAATATCACTGCTTGTAATGAATAACAAGGATTTTCTTCTCCATTTAAACTTCATTTATTTGTAAGTAGGTCTAGATTTTCCAGGTATCTATATCTCAGTAACAAAATTACAGACAGACAGGAGATGTGGCCACATTTGCCCCACAGTATGCCATCCTCCCATTTATGTCATATGTTTCCTTCTGAAAACTAAAGTTCATTGGAGCCTAATTCTGCCTAAAATAAAACAGAATGAGAAGAGGCCTCTAACGGAAGCATAAAACTTCACAGAGACCATGAATGAGTCACACACCAGACAGTGATACTGTCCAGGAACACCGATAACTGCATGATAAAAGGTTGTAGTTCATTCCTCCTTGTTTTGCCTCAAAAGGAAATGTACTCAGAAATAAGAGTCAGGAGCACACAGACTGTCAACCTGATGCAAAACTTATGCCAGATTTCCTTAAAATGCAAAACAAGCCTCAGCTTACCTGACCAGGTAAATGCCATTTCTAATTGCATGTTTACCATTTTTATGACACTCAGAAGATTGTTAAAGTTAGGACTTTTGGACCAAGTATTTTCTCTTGTTGGAGAAAGAAAGCGCAGGAGGAGAACATGACAAGCTTTTTTTTTGTACCATGGAAATTAAATATACCACACCGTCTTTAGTATAACTGGTTGCACATCAGTTTGCCTGAGAAGAAGCAGCTCTGTCAGAGCGTATGGAGTTTACCAGTGCTGTTTGGCATTTTTTAATTATTTTCTTCTGCCCTGTGGAGAAAAAAATCATCAAAGTGTGCTGCTAGAAGCCATTTTGGCCCAAAATCTGGCTTCAAAAAACTCTTTGCAAAATACAGGTAAAGCAGGAATAGTTTGGGGATTTTAACATTCCCCACTCTCCTTTTCTTCTCCTCATTTTTCTCTTCATCATTTATAGCCCAATTATTGCTGATTTGAGCCCAAGAGCCTAGCAAAGCACCCTGACTAGAAACCAACACTGAATAAAAGTTAATCTGACTGGTTTATTTCTACACCCCAGCCTGAGAGAGTTGCAAAGAATATAGAGCAACCCAGCTAATGGAAAATAAATCAGTCTTTTAAAGTCCTTTCTGGTTTTGTAACTGCAAGTGTTACTCATCAGTTACACGGATGAAGGCTTTCTTTTTAATTGTGCTATGTCCTAGCAGCAATTTGGCAGACTCAGAGGTGGTCCTTGGCTGGTTCCTTTGCCACGCGCTGTAGCTCTCTGTCGTGCACTCCTGTTGCCACTGCTGTAAACTGCTGTAAAATGCAATCCTAACTTGCTCACACAGTCGAGAAGAGGGTGTAATGAAGACTTGCCTTGCATTTGTATTTTAGCCAGCTCAAGATGCTTGTCCTCTGTGGGCTTGCTCAGGCCTGTAATGGGATTAAACTGCTATTTACACAGCACAGTGCAGTGAGCCTGTGGATATCTGAGCTGGCTCCAAATGAGCTGCCCGAGGAACCAGGATCAGGCTGAGAGGAAGGGGAAGGCAGCCTCCGATGCATGGCCACCAGCTCAGCCTGGCCGCTCCTGCAACTTCTGCACAGCTCTGCCCTGCGGTGTGGGTATGCACAGGGACCCCATTCCCTGCAGAGAGCTGGCTTCTCATCAACATGGATCTGTCTGAGAGAGAACAGTTTAAATAGGGCTGGCCTTCAGTCAGACAGCGGGTCAGTGCAAAAGCCAAACAGCAGATTTCCTGCCTAGTGCCTTATCCACATGCCTTTCCTCTCATGGACCCTGTACAGCTCCATTGTTGAAGACATTTTTGCTGAAATGCTTTGCAACATCCAAATGAGCACAGCTTGACACGTGTTTGATGGGGTTGTGGGCAGGGAGAAACTCGGAAGGGAAACCGTGGGTGGTGGAGGAAATGGAAAAACAAGGCAATTTGGGAGGATTTGAGGGCATAAACATGACACCAGACCCAGGGTCCACTGGTGGCAGATTTTTTGCCTGACATGCTTGTCCCATGGCTCAGTGGCACTTTCTGGGACAATGCAGCTTTGATCAGGAGGATGCTATACTGGCAGAGTAACTAGGAGACATGGGTTGGACCCTGCACTACTGCACTTCCATGGAGTACTGTACTGCTCTGACAGTTGCATGTTATTTCTCACTTCTTCGCAACTGAGAAATTAAAATGTGGTCTATCACATGCACTGCAAAATGCTCACATGGGAAAATGGAGAGACACAGGGGAGTGATAGCCCTCAGCATTCCTTCAACCACCACTGGGCAAGGCCTGGATGGAGCTTTATGTTAGTAGAAGCTAGTGTAGGAGTATAGAAGCAGAAGCGTTAAAATGCCTCAGTCCAAAGTGAAAGTATTGAATTCAAGCCTTGCCTTGGACTAGTGTAGAGTTTCTTAGTGAACCCAGCTGTACACACGTCCCTGATCATTCAGCCAGGGGAAGCAGAGGTCTCTGAAAGTCCACTGTGACTTAATATAGACATTGGTGTGCCTGAGCCATGATAGTTCAATGGGCTATCTTGTCTCAGTGCCTATAGGCTCCATAAGGGCTCCACACAGCAGTACAGGGAGCCAGGAAGCAGCCAAGAGGCCAGTTTCTTTGCTAATAGACCTGAACAAGGTCCCAGCATGGAATGAGAAGGTGAGGTGCTGGGGAATATCTTTGTTTCAAGAGGAGCAAATGAATCAAGTGTACTCTTTCCTAAAGCAGAGGGAATTTTCCACTGAGCTCACTGGAGGTTGCATTTGTATTGCACAAAGGACAGCACAATGTTCTCATGCTCTACAGGCAGGAGTTGCCCTGTTTCTGCCATGTGTCTATTTGCAGAGTACAACCTGCCTGAGAGATGATTTATCAGCAAGGTTTTTAAATTTGTTGCTTGGGCATACAGGAAACCATGCTTCTGACTCCTTGAGCAAGGGGGACACAAAGGGTCAGATGGCAACTGAAGTGTCTGGACTACATTCCTGCCCTGTTTCTGAGGCAGCACAGCTGCTCTGACTGTCCTGTCTTGACATTGGCTATATCTTGCAATTCTACCCCAGCTGTGTGGTTCTATTCCTGGCAAATGTCATAATTTTTTTCTGTCAAAACTTGAAAACAAAAGTTATCTGTCCATCACTCCGCAGAATCAAACTTAAGACATGAGTTTCTGAAGCATCTTCCCCAGCTGTGTAGTCTTCCCTCATTGACACAGCCCTCACTAACTCAGTCAAGCAATTTAGTTGTGAATTAAAGATTTCTTCAAGCTTCCAACACTGCATCTGTTAGATCAATGTCCTGTGGGAGAGAAATGTCAATAACTAACATTAAGGTTAGATTTGTAAACACGGGTTTAAAGCTGGTTGAAAAATGGCCTTTTGCTGGAATTCCTAAATCTTTCCCCCATAACTTGCCCCCCAAGGCCTGGACTTTCATTCAAGCACTGAACACTTTCAGGAAAGACTGTTCCATTCTGGAAATGCGGTCCTCCTGCCTTTTGCTCCTGCCTTCTTGTTTAAACATGGCTTTCCCTGTACTTTATATTCCACAATATAATCCCTCCCCTCTAGGAGAAAGGTGGCAATAAAATTGGACAGAAGTAGACGTCATTTGGATGGAAACTCCAGCCTGAGGTGGCTATTTGATTTGGATATTTTCCCCCATTGTCCTGCTTTCCTGTTGGCCAACATGGTTTCTGATATACCCGAGTCTTTTCTCTCGGGGAAGAAAAGCGGTGCATTATGGGGTGCATACTCTAATTAAGAAACATAGCTCAGAAACACAAAGGGATCACCAAATAACTGATAAATTTAATGGTATAAGACAGTAATAATTTCCAAGTAGCCAAATTATTTGGGGCTTTGGTTACTTAGTTTTTCAAGAACACTAAAAATTTTCATGGCAAATAGAAAACTTCTTATATTATTGCATGGAAATGTAAGCCTAATTTCTGTCAGAGAAGAGTTTTAGCCAAAGAAAAAGAAAAGAAAAAAAATGCCAACAATCTTAATAGTTTCCTTAAATGGCAAATCAAGAAATATCTAACTTCCGCACGGGTGAATTGGAAGCATTTTGTGAAAAGACTTCATTGAAATTATAATGTGATACAAAATTATAATAGTGAAATTATAATAGTGATACAATGAAACTGTTGCCTACTTCAAAACAGAATCTGGCAAGTGCAGTGGGTAAAAAGGATTATACCCTATAGTTATAAATACAGCCTGTATCACAGATATTTGCCTGTAGTAGAGGAATGAATTGATACATTGAAATACAGTAATACAGGTCGGAAATGAAATCAGCTTATCCCTCCTGATGGAGTAAGCAAAAAACTGTACTTTCTTTATAGAAGGAAAAATGAACCAGAATTAGTCACAGAGCATCTTCCATTTCTGCTCTGGGAATGGTGCCAGATCAGATTGGGGTCCTCTCGTGTATTCGCTCGTTCCTTTACAACCCAGCACTGGGAGCCTGCCCAGCAGCAGGGTGCTGATAGTGTGTCAGACACACACTGTACTGAGCAAAGTGTAATAGCTACAGATTTTATAACCAGAGAGTGAATTGGAGGCAGAGTGAAAGTAAATAGGTTTAGAGCACAGAAAGCAAATCTTTCTAAAATTTAGTACGGGATTTTTTTTTTTAACCAATTAATAGTCAGACATGACTGAAATATTCGTTTTAATAGCAAAGAAAAATTTGCATTAAAATAAGTAACCTAGTAATTTCTTTAACTCTTGATAGAAATGATCTTTGTTAATGTCTCTTTGAGGTAACTGTAGCTGGAGATCTCAAGTGTTGGGCTGACAGACAAGAACCTCCAAGTGAAATTTATTAGGATCGGGCTGTAAACAGAAGCGAGACAGACTAATCTATTTTCATTTCCCAAACAGAGAAACACCAAACTGTGGTCATCTGGCAGACAGTGTGGAAAGTAATGGAAATGGAAAGCACATTTGAGTTGTAATTTAATAACTCATTATCTATATCACTGGAAAATAAACTCAGTGTTTGGGGGCTGTTTTGGTTTTTTAATACATGTTTAAAACTGACAACTTCCCCTGAAAGATCAAAACTAACACTGTGCTCAATCCCAGGTGCAATTCTGCATCAGGGACTCTGCAAAACACAGATGTGTTTCACTGAAGCAAAGTCAACGTGACTTAAGTGCTTTGCTGAGCTGGAGCCGTAACTGGACCTGAGTCAGAGACCCATCAACCTCACATCCTGGAGCACTTCCACGGTTCATAGAAATCGCCTTTCCTAGCTGTAACATTACCTGTCCTGGCAGAGAGGTATGCATGTCCTGCAGGGACCTCAAATAAAGGTGTTTCCACAGAGGGTCTGTTTCCTCATTTGAAACGATTGTGCATGAAGCTGATGTTACATTGCTTGCATGCTCTTACTTCTTTGTGATCTTTGTAACTTGTGAATAAATTATTTGTTTTATGGAGCTGTAGCATATGGCAGCAAAGAATGACTCTGTTATGAGGAATTCCCAGGTGACAAAAAACCCTTCAGCATTAATACTTTAATACATGGGACTTGAGTATGAAAAGAGGATCTTCTACTTAAGAGCTGCTCATTTCCTCACCTGAACCTCTGATCACTGAAGTATGACTTGGTAATGCTTACCCCAGCAATCAACTGTGATGTCACAGGAAGAGCATTATGACCTCGAGAATCAGTAGCAAGAAAAAAGTCTTAAAAAAAAATAATGCTTCTTTATGCAAATATCTTCCAGTAATAAAAGTGAGGAGAAACCATGTTCCAGTTGGTAATCTGCACCTTTGGTCTTACACTATTCCCAGGGTCTCTTAATATTTGTTGTGTTTTTTTCTTCATTAACAGAATGGAAGTAGTTGCCCTTGTTGAAATGGGATCATAAAAACAGGGATCTGAGAATTCATTCGTAAATGTAAGTATTGGTATGCAAATATTTAAAAGCAAATATTTACTTGATCAGCACTGTAAAGTCTCCCCTTCATATAAATATCAGTCATCTATACTGTTTGCTCAACAGATGTACTACAGAATCCACACCTAACAGTCCCTCACAGGAGGTAAATTTATTAAATGGGCAAAGTGTGGTATTCACCCTAATGCACCCTTTGAATTCCAGGATGTAAGATATCCTCTGTTTCAGGAGCAGAAACCTCTTTACTTAGAGGACAGTATGAAAAAGGGAATAGAGAACAGACTCCCAGCCTGGAAAGACTGTACTGGTCAGGGCTTCAGTTCCTCAGGAGAAGTTTCTACAGAATATGAAGAAGCATCTGGAGAGCTGCCTCATTTTTGGATGACAGTACAGCTCTCCTATTCACCAGATCTTAGTAAGTTGGTGTTGACCAGGAATTTCTTCAGCTCTGAGATCAAAAGCATGACCTGAGTTTTCCTTCAGACTTTCTAAATGTCACTTCCATTCTAAAACTGAGCTGAAGCTTGGTCTGAAATAGGATACAAAAATAAGTTAAGAATGGTTAACTTATTAATGGTTAAGAAATTGTCCTAGTACTTTGCACAAAATTCAGGGTTATACAGGGAGGGTCATTTTTTGTGAAGCTCCTCTTGGTGCTTTGTAATTTAAATTGACATACTCCTCAGGACTTAGCAGCGAAAAAAAAATTAACTGACAGAATTGCAATGGTAGGAGTGTCGTAACTGTGATGGTCCAAGCAAATACTATTCTCAACTTATGTATTATTCTCTTCAGACATAAAATAGGGCTCAAGTGCCTGAAAGAGCAATTGTGGGTTTTTTCTAGCAATCCAATACCTATGCTTACAAACCTTGCCCTGGCTATTTGGCATTCTCACCACAGTCTGCAGGGACAGCAAGAGCTGGCTGTCTCCAGTATTATGCAGCCAGATTTAGTGACCTCAAAGGTTGGACCTGTGCTCCCATGACCAACTTCACTACAGTTCCTGTATTTCAGTGGTTTCCCAGTTTTCTCTGCTCTCTTTCCCTTTGCCTCAGCTGTCTAAACCTCTGACCCTGGAGACAGTAAGTACATTGCAAAGGTTTCCAGTGCTCAGACCTATTCACTGCTGTCATAAACATTCAGGACAAGCCTCAGGTTATATCAAATACACTGATCAGAAGAGGATCACACAAAGTGTGATTTTATTCAACCTACAAATTGACAGGGGATTTGTCTGTAGCCACAGTGCTATGCATTCATCTCTCAAAATGAATGTTAAAATTGCATTTGTAGTAGCCTGGGTTCAAGGACCCGAAGGTCCTGGTGACAGGTCCTGGTGACAGGACAAATCCATGGAAGAAAAGAACCTGTTTTGTGTTAGTAGCTACATCCCCTCTGCCTTGGGGAGGCCCTCGGCCACAGGCCACTGGGAGGATAGTCTGGAGAAATGTTGCTAGGTACTTGCTTCAGTCTTACATTACTCCTTAGGCATCTACTTGCTTTTGGACACTGTATAATACAGCATACAGAGCTGGGCTGTCTACAGTGCCTGCCCCTGTGCTTCTGTATAAGGGGGAATAAAACAACTTGCAACACCAGTAGAGTAGAAGTGTTCCTGGTAGGTGTTGTGGTTTAATGTGGCAGGCAGCTAAACACCACACAGCCGTTCACTGACTCTCCCCCTCCCCAGTGGAATGGGGGAGAGA
>VZTL01054446.1:0-19299 GCA_013400535.1 Scopus umbretta
CTTTTTTTTAATAAACCCTAAATCTTGCCCTTGCATTTTACAGACTGATAAGTGTCCTGACATTGCAGAACCTGGGCTAGATTGTATCAACCTTCATTCTTTCCCTTGCAGGTGTAGCCTTGCAATATGTGACATGCCATTCATAATATGAGCGGGAGTGTACAATACGGAATACCAGTCTTTTGTTACTGGATGGAAAATGGAGCTCAACTTTTAAATTGATTTTGGGAGAGGGAGGGAAGAGAAGAAATGGGTATTTATTAATTTCTGCTGCTAGTAAAACCCATCACTTTCAAATTTATAAAGGTGCCCATCTTTGGAGCTCAGGCTCAGTGTCTGTCTCAAGCCAGTGGAGCTGCACTGTTTCCCATGAGAAGTGCTTCAGCCCTCTGAATTACTTCAGTGCAAATTATAAATTCAGGTATAAAGAATGTATTAAATATTGCTCTATGGGCTGGCAGCATAATGTATAAGGCCCATTTCTCTGTTCATGTTGTCTCATGTCCTTAAGGAACAACTCTGATGAAGTCAACAGAGCTAAGTTAAAAATATTTTGAAAGAAAGGCTGGGCTTGATTCTGCTATATTAAGCTCCTACCAGCTGAAATTATCCCATCTGTCTTTGCAGTTGCTATAATGCATACAGATGCCTCTAGTATTTTAACAAATACTCGAAGGCTAATTACTAAACTTTACGTGTTAAACCATCATAAATCAAGAGTTAGGCCATGGAAGTCAATGGTGCTAAACAAGTCTCAGGATGCTGTAAATGAAGGAAGGCTCAGGAGCAGTTCAGCCTAACAGGAAAATGAATGGTGCTAGTTCCAAAATGATTTCAATTACTTTTGGGATTGGTTATATGTGGTATGTAGGACAGGTCTTCAGTTAGACTACATTGCTCTAGGTTCGCTGATGTTCCTGGTGGGAGGATAATTTATACAATTTGGCTATATTTTTATTTTTCTGACTGCATACATAGCTTATGATTCAAAAATATTTTGGTTTGATTTGTGTGCTGGGACAACCTTGTATTTGGCTTAGCTAATAATTTTTGAACGCTTAGCCACTTTGCATATGTAATTGCTACATTTGCAATTGCAAATCAAACTTTACCAATTAAGATTACTGGAAAAAATACTTTTGGCTGCAGTAGTTCTGCATACAAATACGTGATGGAATGGTCAATGCTGAAAGCCTGTGCTGGGGAGTGCTATGGTCTGGGAGAGCTAGAAACCAGTTTTATTTCTATAACATGTAGAGGAATATACCACAACAATATTAATGATTAAGAAAACAATTGAAGTAATTGTTTTGCTAGGACATAGTGCTACATGTCTCATGTGTAGAAAAAATTGCCCATGACTTCAGCAGGAAATTAAATCTTCTTCTAGATTAAATATTACTATTTCTGCATTGACCTGTACCTTTCAGATGACACAATTTGGGTTTTTTTTGTTTGTTTTTTTTTTTTTTTACTTTTTAGATATGGATCCTTTTGTAACAGTGTTGTATACTTGAAACAGTTGGTTTTTACCAGTGATTAGTTTTAATTCCTTTGTTCACTTTTTGTTGTACTTTTATTCACTAATAAATATCTGAAGAGGAAAAGGAGGTCTCTGCAGCAACTGTATGCAGAAATGCATTCTGAAAGGCAAGAGTGGGCTCAGGCTGAATCTTGTGGTCCTTGTGAAACAATTTGTAGTTTTTTGTGAAATCTTCACAATTCACACATTGACTTTTGTGAATGCTGGATCACAGCCAGTCTTCCATGGCTGGCAAATCAGGTTTCTCAAGAATTCAATATTGAACATTTTGCTTTGAAAGGACCAGCTCAAGTGCAGCCATAAGCCATTACTGTTCTGCTCATTGTCTTGCACTGTGGCTGTTCGATTGTAGATCTGGAAAGAAATTTAATAATTTCAATACAGTTCCTTGGGCTGGGGTTTATTTCATATACTCCACCCCAAACAACCTCTGTGACTATCAGAGAAAAAACAAAACTACAAAGTAGTTCCTTAGACTTATTCCACAGGCCATGGCTGAAGCACATTAGTGTGATGATGGGAATTTCATGACTGATAACTGTATCATTAAAAGCTCAAAACTAGTCACTGGGTATCACTATACTAAAAGCAGTCTCGCTTGTTTTAAAAAATTGATTAAACCCATCTTTAGGCAGAATATCTAGTGTAAAAAAAGTCTGAAAGAAAATTGATTTTGATTCCATGTAACATAAAAAAGTGATGATCATTTCTTTCCCCCCTACTAGTATGTAATCAAACATGAGCTATAAGATCAGTAACAAAATTATTCTGCTTTTAGCTGCTAGCGTACTTCACCCAAACCAGAGCTTATAAGGCAAGTACTCTTGACCTATTTCTTGTGGTTTGCTAGGTTTTTGAGAATGAAAGACAGGAGCCAGAGTGGCTGCACCAAAAAACTCATGGAAAGCAGTAAGTGATCTCAATCTGCTATGTGCAGTGGAGAATCAGCTGTGAACAGCTAAGACACCCTAGTCTCCAAGCTATGCATGATTTATGGGGGTATCTAACCCTAAGAGCAGTGTGAGGAGACCACTGCAGTGATTAAATCCTATTTGAATGTTTTGTTAGGATAGTTCATGACAGGACAAAGGGCTCCTTATTCCCTTGCGACAATATCTCACACACAGCCTTCCTCCCTTGGCTTTCTCTGTACTAATCACCCCTAAAAGCTGAGTAACAGAGGTTTCTAAAAAAAGCCTGAAGGAGGAGTCCTAAGGCAAACAGTTAATGCCTGATCTCCCAGACACAGGGCTAATTAACTGAATCTTTAAAACATCATGATGGGGATTTTCTGCATGCAGGTATTATCAATTATCCCACAAATTCAAGAGCTGCAATTCCCGGTAATTAACACCACGTATTCATTGCAGAGGGCAGGACTGTACAAGGGGAAATAGCTGCTACAAACGTGAAATTCTCAAGTTAAATTGTACCTTTGAATAAAAGAGATCCATACATTGAGGATCAAGACAAAGAAGTGAAACATGCTCTTGCGTGATACATAGAGATAGCAAGTGATAAGGATATAGGGAATAAAACAGCCAGATACATTACACTTCCAGACTGGCATCTGCACACTTCTGCACACATTTGCACATGCAGTGCCATCACATGCATTTTCTGCCTTGGAGGACACAGGCAATTACCAGTGTTATGAACTGCCAGGTGATGGGGGAAAGTTGTCATGCCTGTATCATCCTAAGTTTTAGTTTAGCTCAGTGAAAGTGAGTGCAGCTACTGTTGCTGAAGGCTGCTTGAGCTGGAAATGACAGGGTAGCTGTGTTTGTGTGCTGCTAACACCTACCGCCATCCTCAGCAATGGGGCACTGGAAAGCTGAACCCATTCTGGGACTCAGTTTTCAGACCTAGGGAGCTTAAAGTGAAATATTTGAATATGTGGCTAAGGCACATTAATGGTAGCTTGATGCCAGTCTGGCTGGTTGCTGAGTTAGCAGCAGGCTGCGCAAAATAGGTATTTCGGTGGCTATGGATTTAGATGGCTATAGGCAACTGACTGTAAAGATTAGGCTCTGGGCTCACACATGAAGGCAAGTTATTCAGCATGGGGTCTATTGATTTTTCCAAGAGAGTAACAAGCTTGCTTTTCTTCACATCTCTTATTCAGTTCTTAGGTACTACTGAAAGTGAGACCTCAGGCACAGCTAATGGGCTTCCCAATGTTCACAAAACAAGGGAGAGTTCCTGTGTATCACCTGGAAAACAGGGGTAAGAAACAAATTAGTACTTTTTTTGTAATCTGTCATGATGCAAAATTCGTAAAGAGGGATTGTTTTAAAGGCACAGGATGTGAAAAACCGGCATACCCAGCAGTAAAATTACATTGAAACTCTCCTGAGAAACTTCAGATCTGTGCTTACGTGAGCGGGTCCTGGGGCACAGTAATCCTTGTCCTGAGACTGACTAATCTGTGATCTCCAGTTTACCCCTTTTCCCGCTTACTCTGCGTGAAGGCACTGGTACTAATAAAAACAGGGTGATATTTTTAGCTCATCTCAAAAAGTTTCCAAAGCTGTGTGTTATAAATTATTTGTGATGTGACTGTAGATAAGGTTTGATTTCGGGAAAATACTTACTGCCAGCTGTGGTGGTGGTGTTTTTGAAAGTATCGGTTCCAAATTATTTGCCCAGTAGAATATTTCTGTTAAGCAGGGAGTCTGTGCAAAAAGAATACAAAACCCACTAAATGATATTAAAGAACTGAAAGCACAAAGTGGCCATTCTGCACTGACAACTGCCCTGCAGAAGTTTGGATGATCACATAGTCGTCAGTTTTGCTGTTCAGAGGCATATATCTTTCAGGCAAGGTAGGCTAGGCTTAGCATGGCCTCAGGCTGCACCATGATGCTGCTGTGAATGATGTCTTATTATTGACTTGAACTGATTATTCAGAGACATTCTTGTTATGCTTAAACTCGAAGACCTAACATCAACTGGGCAGACAGTCAGTGTTTTAAATCTTAACAGGTGGTAGAGTTTAGACCAGCCAAAAAAAAAATCTTTGAAATTTATTCACTGTAAACTTTCACAAATTTATGATTCAATGATTCAGTTTTTCCATCAGGCCCTCTTACTGATTTTATCCTCCGTGACATTTAAATTGCACCCCTGATGCAAATGTTACCCAGAACCTATAACGTGGGTATGCTTTTGCTAAAAGTGAAGTCAGCAAATTGTTCTTACATTTGACTTAGTATCTTAACTTCAGAGTGTGGCTTGTGCCAATCCTGCCAGTGATTAAAGTCAGCAATTTTTTTCTTGTGGCAGCTCCTAAAGGCACAATCCACTATCTGGGACAGGATCCCTGGATCCTTGTTGCACTATGGACCGTAGCCATATAGAGAAGAGTCAAATACTGAAAATCAGAAATATGTTTAACTAATGTTTTGAATTGGGTCCCTAGAGATTTTTCTTTCATTTTCTCTTACTCTGTTCCCTTCTTTTTTTTTTTAAATAGGCAGAAACATGCACAGAGATACACACACATATGCACACATGCAGTCACAGGTGAGCAGCGTAATAATGACAGTAATTTCTTTGTCTCTCAGACAGACATTAAATAATTTTCTGCTATTTTCCTTCAGCTTGTTTTTCTCTGTCTTTTCTCTCTGCAAAGTAAAGGGGAGGGGAGAGGTGGGGATTATTTTTTTTTTTTCCTAAAAAATAATAAGCTTGGGGGATTTTTGGTGTTTATTTCTGTGAACATAGGTATGACCGGCATATCCCTAATAAACCCGTTAGCTCTGCTTATGCGCAATTTTAGTTCCTTGCACCCTGTTAACATAGACTCTTAGTGCAGCTGGTGAGTTTTAAAATCATCTTGGAGTGCTTCACTGGACTGAAGAAATAATTAATTGAAGGCTCTCAGCACGTGCTAAGTAGCTCAGTTGAGTCTGAAGATCTGAACAATTGCTTTGTTTTTTCCTTTCCTTATCACCATTAGCCATTTTCACTGGATAGAGATACAAAATAACTAGCCTTTACAGTGAGCCATTAAACTGTCATTTGGGCAACTGTGCATGAAGAGGCATCAGATAACGGTCAGTGCTGGAGTAGAACAGGGTTTGTGAATCATAGCTGTCTCCACTGTACTTAAATCACATTCACCACTGGAGCAGTCAAGTGTTTCATTAAAGGGAGAAGCATTCATCTAGAGAAATATATCCAAAAAATGAGAGTAAATAAAAGCCTTACATTTTTCTCTATTTCTCTTCATGTTTTATTTACCACAGTGGGGGCTTAACAAGGTAGCAAATGTAAAGAGCAGTGAGATAACCATGCAGAAGAGGATTCTGAAAATGAACACAGTGACATTTTAAAAGAGACGTTCCACACTGGGGCAGATTTAGGGTTTTTTCTTATTTATACAGCACTTAGGGGGATGGTAGAGGGGAAGCTGTGAATATATTTCAGTGGGAAAAGTGCAAAACTGGCTTAAAAAAAAATCTACCTCTGCAGAGACATACATCTGGAAAGAGGAAGTAATTTCTGTTGAGAAATGGGATTTCTCCTCTACCACTTATAAAGCATGCAGAAAATAAAAATAGCCATCTTCATATTATTGACGTTAATTAATTATGCGATGCTGCCTGAAAGGTGGTAATTACTGCACACACAAAAATTGCAGTCTTTGCCCCCAAAGAGCTTGCAGTTGCAATAATGAAGGTCTCTGCAAGAGAACAAAACCCAGAAGGCACTAAGAGGGCTTGGGGAGAGGGGAAGGGGCAAAGGGCCGGGAGGCTACAACAGCACAACCATGTGGCTTCTCCACCGTGCCTCTGATACTCGTGATCTGAGTCTTTTAATGATGTAAAAAAGAAAAAGGGGGGCGGAGGGGGGGGGGTGGTGAATGGGGTGGACAGAGAAGAAAAGATTTTACACCCAGAGGGTGAGGGGCAGAGAGCCTGGGTCTGAATTATGTTATGGTGAAAGTGCAAGAGTCTGGGGTAAGGAGTAAAGCAGAAATGGGTGTACAGCACGCAGGAAAACTAGACCTGCCTGAAATCTGCATGCTGAATGCAAGTGTGCTTTCCTCTGCCACCTTCCTTCTGCATTTTCTCTGCAAGGGTTTTTTGGCTGTTGCCAGCAAAAAGCACCTTGACCCCCTGGGAACAGGCATGAATGCACCAAATAGGGAAATCCACGAGCCACTGCTCCTTTGGTGCAAAAATGTAGCTTTTCCTAAGAAATGATGGGGCTGAACCTTCCCTTGTTGCTGCCAGAAAAAGGAGGATCATTAATCCATCCAGTGACCACTCCTCAGAGTAGGTCACTGCCGCTGGCCCAGCAACGTTGACCAAATTTTCCCCTTTTCTAGCTGGAACTGGTCATCCACTGCCCCTAATCTGCTTGTAAGGGAAGAGGAAGCCTTTCGAGCATCCCAGTCATCTCACCTCCTCAGAGGACCCGGCCCTGTTACCAGGGCTCTGCAAGGGGAGGGGAAGATGCTCTGCCTGCCCTCTCTCCCTGTGCAGGCACAACAGGCAACAAGATTTATCCTCAGGGCCTCACGCTCAGCCCCACTCTAATGTAATTACCAGGTGCTGGGCTTTATACAGCAGTCTCTTAAGTACCTATAAACTGATGGCCAGAAATCATACCACATGCCTCCTCCAAGCGACTTGGACCATGTCCTTTGTTGCTGTGCATTCTACATAGTCATTGGTGCAAGATGGTTGCAAAATGCTGCTGAATTCAGAATGGCAGGGCGTCACTTGGTTTTGCATGGTTTTGAATGAGGCAGACTCACAGGAGAAGTCTGGCCCTGAGGTTTAATGGCATCTCAGCCACGTTGGGGCCAGGCTGTCTGGGCTTCACAGACCTAAAAATTTGGGGTCTAATTCTCCACTGTCATAGAACAACTCTAAATACTTGATAGTTCAACCGAAATCCTGGATTTGCAGAAATAATTTGATTCAAATCCAAATATTACTTTTGCTACTTAGTTCTCCGTCTGCATAGGTCCCCCTGCTCCCAGCCAGCCTTGGTGTTCAATGCATAAACTATATGATCATCTTTAAAGGCTTTTGCTGTGTGAGCACAGCCACATGCCTAGCTGCCTGCTTACACACCCTGTGGGTAGCAGTGCTGCAGCAGACCACTTCTCTTACAGCATTTTGTTCCTGAGCACAGTTGTGTTCATGCTGCATTTATCATCAGTGTATGGGATGATTGGTGTGCATTGCACTGTGCAAGAAGAAGATGCAGACAGGCGCAGGTCAGAGGAAATGGTGACGAAAGGTCTGATCCTGCAGGCGGACCCGTTGCAGAGGAAACCTCAGTCCGACAGCAAAGCCTGGCTGAAATCTGGGCAACAGTGCAAATGTGCTCACAGGCCCGCTTACAGAGTCTGGTTCTGCATGGTTGTGATGCCATAAGCGTGGCATCCTCTGCGATGGAAAGCATGGCCATGGCTGGGGTGGGCCAAATAACAGGGCGCATCAGAGCTCGGCTAGTCGGACTAGGGAGGAGAGCGGCTTCCTCTCAGCTTTGTCTTTTCTTTGAAACAAAAGAAAAAAACCCCTCCAAGGTCTATTTTTTACTTAAGAACTAAGGAAAGTCAAGGATATAATTTCTAAAAATTAACACTAGAGGCAATCTAAACAGTAGTCTAATCAGGGAAAATTTCTATTGTACTTGGAGCTGAAGCTCCCTGGACTTTGGGGACAAAACCCCTGTGGCTGCAAGCTGGGCCAAAAATTTCACCCTGAAACTAGGATTTCTTGTTGCCTCATCTTCTTGCATCAAATGTTGTCAGGTAGCGTGTTTCTTTCCGTTCCAGTGCACAGCCCGAATTCTACTCTGCAGCGTTTCAGGGCTCTAACATTGTAAAATGTAGGTTCAAACATGATCTTTTTCCATAGGAATGTGTTAAACAGGCCATGAAAAGCCAGCACGATCAAAAGATGTTCTACAAAGTATAGATATTTCACTGCTTCTTACCTTGAGCTTCTCCAGTAATTCACCATATCAGAAATACAATATTTGTAAGTTCTTTTTCATAAAGGTCTTTATGGGTTTGGAAATTTAAACACCGCGAAGCTGAAGTTGAATTGGAAACCAAAAGTCTCTAAGCTTGTACATCTTAGAAAAAAAAAATTCAATTAAGTGGGATTTTAGCTGTTTCAATAAAATTGGACTCTCCCTTTTCAAGATAAGGGTCCTATAGAGCTGAAGCAACCTTTATGTGGCAGGAATATCCACTTCTACTAAACGTATAATCCTAGCTCAGGATACAATACACACAACAGGAAATCAATGTATAGTAGAATCAATTTGAAAATATAAAATAAACTAATATATGAGTGGAAAATTGACTTCCTATGGATTAAAAGCAGCACAAATGGTAGAAAAATCTGGCTTTTTAACAGGATGAGGTGGGTGGTAATAATAATGCAACTGATTAACTAGCTGGACTCAAGCTGCTGTGTGTGCACATAGATTTTTTCTCTTTGGTAAAAGGATTCAAAGAGGAAATAATTTATTGGTGCACTTTGCTCAGTGTTTGTCATTGAAAGGATGCAAATTGTGTACAGCATTGTGAAAAAAGGGAAAAAGTAAAAGATATGGAATGTATTATTTAAAGTATCAGCACCATAGAGTGTAGGATTACTGCAGCAATCCCATTATAGCTGTGGGGATATAGAAATGTTTCCATTATGGTTATCATTGAGGATTTTATAACTCAGCCATTGAGATTTTGATATTTTAAGGGAATATAATGTTTGTGTAATGCGCTGTACTGTCAGTCTGGAAACCGGAAGCCTGTTATTTGCTGCCAGACCAGATATAATCGGACACAGAGGGAAAGCACCACCTAGTTTGCCCAGTGCCATCCTTAGTTCTGCCATCCACAGGTCCTTCTATATCTGATACTTCGGGCCTTTTTTGGTCATTGGTACCTCCCTGGTGATTGCTCTCAGGCAAAACAAAGTAGGGTCAAAATAAATTGAAACTAGAAAGCTATTCAACATAGGCCATAGACATGAATGCTAGGTTTCTCCATTTTTGTCACAATGCAGCATGACACCATAAGCCTCACATTTAGGAAAAAAATGCTATGTTTGATCATGGGATGGAGAAAACCAGGAGTTGTCCTTCCTGAGACTGAGCTGCTGACTCTTGGGATCATTCCAAAGCAATGGCTGGAGCGGTCCATGCGCTATAGTGTGTCCCTGGACAATGCCTATTGACTTCTGGGGACCAAGTGTTCCCAAAATGAGGTGTCCAAGTTACCTCAGGTACAAGACTGGAGCCTAATTGGGATGACATGATGTATGTGCAGGCTTCCCAGTACAATGAAACTCAGCTATGGATTCTCCACATCTGCCACTTTCATTGGGGAACATTGAATCTGTACACCATCACTTGATACAGTCAGCATTAATCTGGTGTGGATGTAGCTATGATACATACAGAGGGGCTGTACAGCCACATGGCTTCTATCCCATCCTATGACTGAGAATACAAAAATTAAGTGGGGCTTTTAAATTTAAGCTTCATGAATGGAAACAGAGAAAGAAAAGGGGAGAAGATCCAACAAATATGTTGACCTAGCTTGTCCCACTTACTGGTACATCTCAAAAAAGTAGCATTTCCAGGCTGATTGTAGACAGAAAGACAGAAATCTGGTGTATCCCAAAGTGGCGATGCATCTGATATGATGCGATGCCAGAAGGAGTCACCAGCTCCACATCTGAAACAGTGATATAGCCCCCATAGCCTAGCATTCTGCCAGGAAAACAGAGTCCAGACAGACCCCAGAGAAGTGGGAACAGGACAGATAAGCTGCTGTGGGAAACCAGGCAGGTAAGCCTGCTGCTAGAAATGTAGCTGCAAGCAGCACAGCCCCACAGGTCTTCAGGAGAAGACAGGTTGCTTTGCCCAGGAAGTTGATTTTCCTGCTGCCTAACATGCCATCTATCCTTTTTGTCCCCCAAAAGACTATGTGTGGAGGTATGGTAACTTCATTTGAACAAATTAAATTAATCCCATACAAAATTTTCACATAGACTAGCTCAAAAACCCAGACAGGAGAGAAATGTTGAGGGAAGAGGCTGGCAAGGGAAGAAAGCCAGAGTGAAAAACAGCGCTAAATAAGGTAGGGAGTGAATAGTATGTAGCAGTTTTGTCAGTGTGGGTGACCTATCCTGCCTTGGGATCACCATAAAATATATAGCTTGCATCCTTAAGTAAAGGACTTGAGCTCACTGGAAGCTTGAATTACGTTCTTGTTGGAATACAGGACCAATGCTGAGGATCAGAAGGACCAGAACTCCTCATATAGATTGTATGTCCAAAAAGTAGCTGGGCTCAGGTCATAAGGTCATAAGCTGGAGTGTCTCACAGCCATGGTAAGTTAATATGAAAGCCCATTATAATTCTGATTCTTACAGCAGTGGAGTTATAAATGGATTACTGTTATTTTAAAATCCTTTAACTACCTGTACTTTTCTTCATTTCTCATCTCACAAGAAGGACTTGTGAGCAACATAAAACAGAGGTGGAAGCAGGTTGCTAACACTGGACCAATCCATTGGGATGGAGCTTCATGAGTTAAAGTTAGAAAATGTTTGAACTCACAACTTTGCTTCCTGATCCCAGGATCCGGGCTCAGTCAACAAAAGGTGTGTTTGTGCAGGTGAAGTCACAGACTGGGTCAAAGCAGGACCCAGCAGACTACTGAGCTCTTATTGAGTAAATGTAGTTGTGTTGTGAGTAGACCTTTTCTTTAATCTTTGTGTAAACCTCCTGCTGATATGTATGGGAAATCTGCTGTGCGTGGAGCGTGGGGTTGTTATTTTAGATTAATACCTGAGATTAGAATTGGTTCCTCTCCACAGAATGGGTTTGGCACCTCTGACCTAAATTCTATATGCTGAGAGCTATAGAAAATGATAGACAGCACATGGGTCTTGCCATCCAGAAGGGGTGTTATTGGGTAAGAGTACTTTAGGGTGTTGGAATGGTTATTCTTTAGTGCTAGATTTATTCTGTTGCCTACACCTCATGTAACAAATGGCTACTCCTTTAAACCAATCTTGACATCAAGAAGAAAGTAGTCCAGGTTTTTATTTGTTTGTAGGATTGCAACATAAACATCCACAGCTGTCAATGATCAAGAAAGTGCCTTGCAATCTGTATTCGCTACAACTGGCAGATCATTTTGTACTCAGTAATTCCATGGCACTTTTCACTTTGCTTTATAAGGGTAGAGGAATCTCTGAAAAAAAAATGCATACCTAGAGAATATCTATATTTTTAATGAAGACTAAATCTGCTAAACCTTCCAATTGAGAAGTGATGAAAACCCAGCTTGGTATCTTAAACAAGTCAGATAACCAAAAAAACAGCAGAGACTTTTAACACCTTATTAGCTGCATTAAGAATTGTTACTGCAATTGATGTTACCAGGATATGTGATGTATTCACGTAATGAACTGCTTTTCAGCCACCCTGAGATGTCTCATATGTCAGTCTGGAGGCTGTGATTCTCCAAACAGATAGGAGTAATGAAGGTGTGTCTAGCACTAACTGAGCATGGAGTGCATTTTAAAAAATGAAAACAATAATCATGCTAAATAGGACTGTTGGTTGAAGCCATTAGTATCTATCAGATGAGCTGTAGAAGCATTGATGGAAATAGTTTAATACATTGTCAAGGGTGGTTTCTAAAGTGTTTCAACTGTATAGGGTCTGAGATGCCTCAGAAGGCTGGCTGAGCCTTTTATCACTCTCCTGTGGTCCAGTCCTTTCTCAGGGACAGCAAAGTTTAGGATACAGGAATGCCACCCAAACAGCTCTGAATGGGTCAAGGACTTAGTTGTTCTGGCTCCAAGGGAGCTTCTTGTACCTACAGGTGTTTAACAGGTCCTCCACAGCCTCCATGCACAGCCTGAGGTGGCCATTCTGCCTCTGCAGCCTTTATGCATGGGGAGACAGCTCTGTCTGTGTCTGGTGTGTGATACCTTAGCTAAAGGGGAAACAAGAGCAGAGAAAACATGGAAACAGCTTTGCAGGGAAAACCTGAAGATATTCTTCAATGCTGAGACATCCTCCCTTCAGATCAGCAAGAATTTATGCATACATTCTCCCTGGTTTTCCATAAGAGGTGGGCAATTAAATTTATTATAAGCAAGGAGCTATGTTAAGGAACATACACCTCGTTGCAGGAAAGGCTTGCGTTAGACTTTATTTTATAGTCACACTACTAAAAATCACTATTTCAAGTACTGATGCTTCGCAGGAATGAATGTTTTGAAGAGGCACATGCACCCAAGGAAACCTTCTCAGCCATGAATATTAATAAAGACTGAGCCAAGGTCTTGGCTGACAGATGACCAGCTCCATTCCATCCATTGTGCTGCAACATGTTCTTGAGCCTTGATTTATCAGCAGTAAAGTCAGCTTGCCTAAACCTTGTGTTAGCATATGTTGCAGCATTGTATGCATGAGGTATATGATAGTGCAGCTCCTGAAACTCACAGTGCTACTCTGTAGGTGGGTTTTGTTGTGTGGCTGCCAGCCTGTTTCCTGCTCATATAATTACTCTTCGAAAACAGCTGGTGCAATATATATGGACCCTGCACTGTATGAGGTGGGAAAAATATAGCTGTAGCAGGATATGTTGCTTCTACACCTTGCTGGTGGGTACAAGGTAGAGACAGATCTTGGCAAGGAGATAGATATTTGATAGTAGAGTGTCCTGTAGGGTTTAATCATCACAGCACAAATGGTGCAATGAGTGTTTTAAAGTCACATAGATCGACACCTTTCAGCCCAAAAGAGGGCAGGGATATAATTCTGAAAGCCTGACCACTGGTGTGAATGCCAGTGTCTGGGGTCCCTGTCTGGAGGGATGGGGACAGCTTGAGAAGAGCTGGTGGGATCAGATCAGCAACTGCAAAAGCAAGCAGCAGCAACAAAATAAAGAGACGGATTAGTGAAGGATTTTTGGAGGAGAGATAGCTAGAATAAAAAGCCCATCAAATGCTTTTAAAGTGTTTGTCCATTATACCTGCCTTACATTTAAATGGCTAAATACACAGGGATTATAGGGTGTTGTGCCAGGGAATGAAATACAAATGTATATAAAAGCTCTCTGGGCTGACAGGAATCTTTGAACAGGGTCTGATGGGACCAGCTAATCAGAAGCCCTTAAAGCACATTTTAAATTCAGCCCAATCCAGAGGTTGGGTTAAACACATTGTGATAGGGTTTCTGAAGAGGAAACAATATGCAGATTGGCTCTCAAATGAGTGGGAGCAGAGGAATATTACTACTGTATTTATTCCAACCTTTATATGATTGTACTCTAATGTATACACATTATTAGTATTTATTTGTATTGCAGTAGCCCACAGCTGCTGCTGTTGTGCACTAGGATCCTATTTTGCTAGCCACTGTACAAATCTATAATAAAAAAACATCCTGCTTTATAGAGTTTATATGGTCTCAGCAGATGATTTGTGTATATATCGTTACTATCAGTTCTTTATAGTTCCTTAGTATGGCTATAAGCATTACAGAAATTTCTATGAAGAAAAGAAATAAGTCTTAGTACAAGTTGGCATTCATCCATGAAGATTTAGTTACCTAATTTATAAACATTTAGTAAATATGAATTAATCTTGACATGGTGGATTTTGTGCTGAATTAAATAGTCATACTTACAGTCTATAATGTGCTTGGACAATAGGTAAATTAGTCCTTCATTAAAAAATCATGAAGGAAAATGCATAATCTGCAGCAATGCCCAGAGGAAAAATTACAGTTATATGAAATAAAACCACTATTGTTAGCAAATTTGTGGAGGCTGGATTTTTGTTTGTTTTTTTTTTTTTTTTTTCAAACAGGATCTTCCTATGTATTGTCTCTATCATGAGATTTCCAGTTGAGAGTATTAACTAAATACCCAGGGTTTAATTGGAAATCAGAGCTAGAAAAACTGTAAATCTCCTTTCAGTCATTTGTCTCTGCACTGCCTGCTTCTCAGCAGCAGACAAAACAGTATGTGCTTTTACATCTGATTAATGCTAACGAAAGCTGTGATTAAAACATCCTTGAATTCTTCTGTCATACAGCACAATTTAAAATTGTGAATTATCCTTCAAAACAGCACAAGTGGTGCAATTGCACATTAGCATAACAGCAAACCTTATTTACACAAGCACAAATGTTGTGTAAATTGGCCTTTAAGTGGGTTTTAAATGGCAATCACTTGGTAGGTGTTTTCAGAACTGCTAAATAAAAAAAAATAGCTATAGTGCAATATTTTACAAATGAATACTTTTAATGGGCCTATTTTCAATTGAGTTGACTATTAAAACAATGAAGGCAGAAAATGACAACAGTTATTTAATCTGGGATGCAATATAAATACTGGAACATTTTTGAATTGTTCAGCATCTTGTAGCTGAAAGTATTTGTGAAAGTCAAGTGGTTATTAAGCTTACAAACTCCCTGCTTTGCTTTTCTATCATGTGCAGCAATAAGCTTGGGGACATACACAGCTAAGGGGCAACAGAAATTCAACCAAAAGTGTCTCTTTTTATAATTTTCACAGAGCATAGATGGGACTGGCTTATTATTCCCCATGCTGAAGAATTGCTCTCAGAGGGAAGGGGCTCCATAGCAGAAACCCTGCAGCTCTGCTTCTTGCAGCTGCTGGACCTGAGCCCTTTGGGACATGGATCATGGCATCCTAAAAAGCCCCAGACACACTGCTGGTCATTAAAATTACTTATAATAATTATAATTATTTATAATGTTATCAGCAGGATGGCAAAAAAGAAGTTCTTTTTCCCCTCCGATCTTACTTTTGTCCTGCATTTTGTTTGTTTGTAGGATTGTCTTAAATGTTGTACCAAAATTGAGGCCACGGTCTAGGGACAGCTACAAACATGGACCTGGACATTGTCCCTGTCCTAAGGAAATGTCTCTCATTGTCAATCTCATCTCTGTGCCCAGAACATGTCCCAGGTGACAGATATGGTGCTGGTAGGTGACAGCAAAACACCAGATGTGGCCAAGTGCAGTCCATTGGCAAAATATGTAGTAATGGCAAGGATGCTAGAGGTCAACAGAGGGACATGAGTTTATATTGATGTATGGGTTTTATTTGTTGTGGTGAAAAGGTAAATTGTACATGGCTTGCCAGCTCAGACTGTTTTGATAGCGGTGAAGCAGGTCAGTAATAGCTTTGGCCATCCTCTGGTCTGAGACCTATTCACTCAAGTCTTTTGTAGTAGCCTAGTTTCTCAATTTTCATGGGCAAAGTGGGGACTGAAGAAAACATGAATAGAATAGAATAGAATAGAATAGAATAGAATAGAATAGAATAGAATAGAATAGAATAGAATAGAATAGAATAGAATAGAATAGAATAGTTGGAAGGGATTTACACCAATCATCTAGTCCAAATACCCATTGGAAAGTGCGTGAGGATACAAGATGACATAAAGAAAGACAAGCTGTACTGCAAAGGTTACCACAGCTGGGGCAAAGTAAGCAAACATCAAGTTTAACATCATTCCTAGTGTTTAATCTACATTTTTCTTGGAAATACTCCTGTTTTAAAGTAACTTTTCTTGCAAGAAGCTGGTTGGTGCCAGGACGCTAGACAGAGCCTTGTTTCCCAGACGAAAAACCTGCCAGTCCTGAACCTCAGCTGGAAACTCAGTGCTGGTTAATGATTAATACACCAGAAACTACAATTTGGTACCAAGCTGGAGAACAGTGATTCTACCTGGAGAGACAGGAGAAAGCTGCAGCTGAACAGTGGTGAGCATGGCTGATGCAGGGAGCAGTTCCCCAGACTCTCTGAGGGACATGGTATGTGTGTGCCTCTTGGATGTACATAAGGAGTTTCTCCTGGGCCAGAATGGGGCTTCGTTGACTCAGAACTGAGATTTTTTTTCTTTTAATTTTGGAATGAATTCTGTAAATAAGTGGTGATTAGCTATGTCACCTATTAGCTAGTGTTGAAGCGAGCTCCTTCATGGGCTGAAGAAGTTCACAACAAAGAGCATGGGCAAACAGCTCATGATGGAGAGCTCTGTTGGTGGGACAGTGGTCAATACTGGATGCAGTTCTGTGGTATCTTAAACAGCAAATTGAAACTGGATCCATTTCCACTTTGAATTCAGCTGATGAAGGAAATCTTCCAAAACTACTATCAAATATCTGGTATCAAAAGTAAGGAGTGAGATGATGAAACAAGAACATTTTAACAGAGGAGATGTCATTTTCTCTTCTTTTTCAAACAGCAATTATTCTGTCTGTGTAATCTGGATCAGCCATTGGAGTTACACAAGCCTAAAACTTGTGTGAAATCAGAAACATGATTGTCTTAGGCCTCATTCTCTGCACCATATGAACAGGCAGCTTGCAATCAGCCCTGGTATACAAAGCCTGTTCACCAGAGTGATGTTTAGAGGTTTTATGCTGTTGTATTCAAGCTAATATTTCAACTGATTCTAATGTGCTTAGATTCATATCCCTCGTGATTTCTCACAGATGAAGGATTTGAATGAATCAGGCACTAATCAGTCCCTGATAAGATTTGGTGACGTTTGTCTTATGTTTGGCATTATCCCTTCTTTCTTTGTAATCTGTGCCTTTATACTCAGTTGTCTCTTTTTTAAAATTTTACTTACAACCTTCACTTTCTCTTCTGTTTCTCCCTTAGTGCCACTTGTACTTGCACTAATAGTTATTTAGATTCATTTAATCCTGGGACATAGGCACAAACTAATTTCTGCTGTAGTGGTTTCAGACTTACCATCCACCAGCTGATCAGTTCTCTCTCTGATCCAAGAAGTTTTCACTTGCAGTGTGAGTGCTCCTACATTATTTCAGTGCAAAGTGAACCATCGCAGACCACCTTCATTCTAACAATGTCCTTATGGCTGTAATAGTCACATGCCCTTCATTATCCCTTCCCTAATGTGCTACTTTACGTTCATTCTGGTCTCAACATGTCTCAATTTTAAACACATTATTTTCTTAGTGTTCGGACATATTCACAATTTCTAACTGAAAAAAGGCTCACCCTTAGCAAAACAATGGGTTTTGCACCAACAGTGTGGAAAACAGATTGCACTGAGGTAAGAATAATTACTTTGCAAATGTAGAATGAGATAAAGGGGTAAAGTGATGATATTTTTACTTGGAGTTCTGGGAAACAAAGCTGAAATATGTAGCACAGCTCCAGTTTCCCAGTAGTGCAGGAGAAAGTCACTGCAGTTGCTGTGCAGGCAACCTGCCTCCATTCTGCATAGTCCTAATTAGGTGAGAACTGGTTCACTACTGATACCTTGAATTTGCATTTTGTTTTGGGAATCTGTACATCTGGAATGTGTTTTCTTAGGCTGTTAAGATATTGGAGACTGCTTTGGAGTAATGAGGGAAGGACGTCCTGGTCCTCCTTTGAAGATACTCTCCTGTTGGCATGTGGCTGATTTGTGAAGTTTTCAGTTAATACTGCCTTTTTTAGATGTACTAAGAGATCTTTAACCTGTGTGGATTTGGTATTTGAATGATAGAATCATTAAGGTTNACAGCCTTCCACAGAATTGACTCTGTTTGTGTTTGTAAGTTTATCAGTTCAATCATATCATTGCATTATCTCAGCTGTCACTCAGATTGCAAGAGTTTTGATGGTCACCGAGTACACCGTTCTATGTGCCATACCCAACTTTGTCCAGACAGTCTCTGGGTGGAAGCTACACAGTAAGTGAAATTCTTTGCTCATTTTGTGCTCTCTGTACTTTTATGCTTGGCCCTGAAGCAATATACACTCTGGGGAATCACCCGGATTGAAACCACAGAAAGAGAAAAGAGGACACTGAAGCACTAACTGAAAGAAGGCAAAGATGACAGTAATACCTTGATCTACCAAGCAAATACAGAAAAAGGAAGAACCCAAAGTATTTTCTTTTACTACATGCAGTTCTGTTTTCAAAAGTAAATAACTTGAAATTTAGCTGCTCTCCATGACTTCCAGGCCAAATGTGCAGAATTTACAAATCAAAATATGACTTTTCTAACTTCAGAGCTGCTTACTTGACTATAGAGCTCAAACCCATGCTTTCAGCTTTTTTTTTTGTGCTCAAATATCTCAGTAAGGAAGATGATACAGATTGATCACTGACTCTTTTGCTGGTGACACAGAAGACGCACACAATTCAGCATCTTCACTGGCCGTGCCGTGATAACAGACGTAGCAGGTCATTTGGACCATATGATGAAATCTGTTCTCTCCCTGATGAGTACGTGTGAATGTGAACCGGGCACAAGCATATCCATGTTTGACGTCAGCTGTACTCCTTGTATTGCTTATCAGCAATATAAACATTGCACATCCCAGCCCTTCTGTCATTCAAGAGAGGAGGTGGGACAACATCTTGCCTTCCTTATACAGCCAAAGAGGCCAAGTTCAGTGGTCATTCATCACTATAAATTCAGAAAGGGAATGGCACCGATTTTAAACTGGAGAAAACCTAAGGGCAGCAGGGACAAAAAAGGGGGCTGCATTTCTGGTTGCAGTCACACAAATATCTGATAATGCTCTAAAGCAACTGAAGCAGATCCCTTTGGCTCATGGTTTTCAATGTCTGCCATGCACATAACAATGAGTGTCAAAAATCCCACCTGGATGCTGTGGGCAGCAAGCTTAGCCTTCAAAGGGAATGAAAGAGGATCCTCTCTGAGGCGTATTAAAGTGTCCTGGTTTCAGC
>VZTL01054450.1:0-25443 GCA_013400535.1 Scopus umbretta
CTACTTCCCTTACCTTTAAAGGATCTGAACTGATTTTGTGCTTCCAGGAGAGCGTTCTTGAAAAACTCCCAGCACTAGCTAGCTCCTTTATCCTCCATGGAAGCTTCCCACGGAATCCCTCCCCGCTGAGCTCTGAGCGAGCTGAAGTTTGCTCTTCTAAAATACAAAACCTTTGTCTTAGTACTGACCTTCAGCATGCTCAGTAGGATCCTGAATTCCAAGCCAAGGCTATCACTAGCCAAGATATTACAAAGCGGGTTTTCTTGGTTTATGAGTAGCAAGTCCAGCAGTGCCTCATTCCAGGTTGGCACAGCTAACATTTGTCTGAGGAAGCAGTCGGCTACGCATTCCAGGAACTTGATGGATGACATATGAGCTGCCTTATTGTTCTTCCAACAAATGTCTGGGTAGTTGAAGTCACCCATAAGAATCAGGTTCTGTTGACCCAAAGCTTGCTTAAGTGACCCAAATATGGCTTCGTTGGCCTCGTCTCCTTGGTTTGGAGGTTGGTAGCAGATGCCTACAGTAAGAACCCCCTTGGAGAAGACCCCTCTGATCTTGACCCAGGGGCATTCGATAGGGCTTCCACAATCGCCATAGCTGACTTCTGTACATTCAAGGTTCTCCTTAAAATAGAGCATGACTCTTCCTCCTCTTCCCTGCCTGTCTTTAAGAAACAGCCTATAGTCATCCATCGCGATCCTCCAGTCATGTGAGTTGTCCCACCATGTTTCAGTTATTCCTATGATATCATAATTTNCTATAGTCATCCATCGCGATCCTCCAGTCATGTGAGTTGTCCCACCATGTTTCAGTTATTCCTATGATATCATAATTTTCTGACTGGGCACAGAGCTCCAGTTCCTCCTGTTTGTTCCCCAGGCTGTGTGCATTGGTATACATATAGTTGAGGTGTTCGGTCTTCTGGTTCTCATCTTGGGAGGCACCTAAGGAGCATTTGTCACTGCTCTGGTTGGCCTGGCTTATTCCCCAATGGGTTGCATGAGCGTTGCCACTTTGGACAACGCCCCCCCTCAGGTACTTCAGTTTAAAGCCTGCCTCACCAAGTTGGTCAGCCTGCTGCCATAGATTCCCTTGGCCTCCTGTAGACAGGTGAATCCCATCCCTCCCTAACAGACTATAGTCACCGAAGAATGTCCTCTTGTCATAAAAACCAAAACACTCACGATGGCATCAGCCATGAAGCCAGAAGTTGATTTGGATTTTGCAGAAATATATTTCCTTATATTTTCTTCTGGACACAGCCACAGAGAACATGCAGAGAGATATAAAGAACCAGAAATAAAAACAACTCAAAAGCATGCTTAGGAGGGCTGCAGTACTTGAGCCAAGCTTTAACCAACAGCATAATATCTTCTGGTGTGGGAGCTGCCTGGCACAGCTGCATGGCCACAGCTGAATTTGGGACCTGCTGGCACCGCAGCAGGGCTGTACTGGGCAGAGTCCTCTTGGGATCTGGATGGTAAAAAAAAGCACTAATTGGCAGATGTTAGTATTAGTGGAACAGTAATAAAGATGACTGTGTTATTCCTCCATGCAGCCACAACCAGTCTGTTGTGCAATTATCTGAAGAAAATGCCCAGAACTAAATAAATCACTGTGTCAGGGCACCTCAAGACCCTGAGCCTGTATCCTTTTGTTAACACTTCTGTAAATCTAGTTTAATCCCACTGAGTCTGAAAGGAGTTCCTCCTGATTTACAGTGGTATAGACTACAGAAAAATCTGCACCTATCTTTTCCCTCTAGTTATCTAATGCATTTTGGACTTTGATTTGAGGTTTTTAGCAAAAGGCTTACTGCTGAAGAAAAGCTGTGTCCTTCTGTGAGATGTGACAATATTGTTCTCAGCCTGAACAGTGAAAATCAGGTCTCACATTGACACCTGAAGGTCTTGGTTTTAGAGGTAGATTTTTCCCGGTGTTTTAGACATCAGCACAAGCACCAAGCAATACAAAGAATTTGTCTTAGTCACTGATAGGTTGGACTGGTGAATTTTTTCTATTAGGCATATCTAAGCAAGCAGTTCTTTCAGCAGCACGACTAATGGTATTAATTTCCAGAGGATTCCCTCATGTTTAAGAAGATATAAAAATACCTATCCGAGTGTTTTCTGCACTTGAGGCAGATGTAACACCTCTCCTTTGAGTGGACTCTCTAAATCAGCAATATAATTACACTCTTCATGTTGAAGTCATCCCCATAGTAATGCTAAGAACAGTTTGTACCTTCCATCCAGCTGCTTATCTCCATGAAGCTCGTATGGATTTCAGTCATTATCTGTTAAGTGTGCTTCCAGCTGGACACTGTATTCAACATAAAAAGATGGGGGGTTACAGACAGACAGACCCCACTTGAAGGCAACGGGAGCACCAGAATCTCACTTCTAAATTAAAGCGATTTAAAAATGTCACCTAACAAGAAGTGCATTTTGGCTTTTGTATGTAAGCACCAGAACTGCCCCAAAAATTGAGGATCTGACCACAGGCCAGACACTGTCTATGTTGGTGTTAACATGAGATACCACAAATCTCTGTGCCTGAAAAACCTTCTCTTCCCTTATCTGCTTTAATCAACCATGACATAGTGCACAGTAATTTATCTCTGAAAAAAGGTGAAAAGTTGCAGTCAATTCCTTTTACTGGCATTTTTTAAACTGTGCAGAAACTGGCACGTGTTACAGCTCTGACATGTGCTAGAGGTGCAGTCAGGAAAAAATTATTTGAATGAAATTTGGATTTTTGAGTATTGGATGTCAACCAGGATCTGAAAATACAGCTTGCTGAGCCATTACGGGCCTGCTAATTAGGCTCCTGGTTACTCCAGAACAGGCTCAAAGATGGTTTGACAGCATAATATAAGTAAAATAAGGCTATTGCTAGAAAAGCAAAACAATGAAACATGATTTATTGATACACCTAATCAAAATACATATTTTTGTATGATTTGAGCATAAACTGATCATTTATAATGTACATATGGAGTGAGATAAGTAATTTAGATAGTCATCTGTTGTATAGACCATTGTGTGTCATAGGTCCACCCATTAATAAAAAGACTGCCACAGAAAGTTGAGGCACTCTTCTGCTTTTCCTTAAATAGCCTAACAGTGGCTGAATGGCCACTCTTAGAATAATTTAGAATATCCAGTACCACCAGTATTTTCAACATCAGCAGTAAGAAGAGACCTCTGTTACTTTAAGGAATATGTTTCACATTCAGAAAGGTCAGATTCCATTCGAGTCACTGGGACTTCTCCTGTAACGCAGGACCCAGACCAATATTCTGCTGTACCAAGGCAGATCCCTCAACATGTGTCCTCCGCAACGGCCTGAGTAAATGATGCCCTGCTACAACAAAAGCCCACGCGCAAGAAAAAGCCATTGGGATCATACAATGGGCCCTTCATAAGGGTCCTTCTGTACTTGTCTGAAGTCGGTCATAACCCAGCTGTTACCGTCTGCTGGAAAGAGCTTTTGGCAGGAGGCACCTTACAAATGCCTGCCAAGCACCAGCCCCTTGACAAAGTGGACAATCCAAATCCTCGTAGGCTGAATCCCTTCCAGAGACGTGTGATTTCGTTGACCTGGGGGCAGTTGTTAGTTATGCTTCCTGCCCGTGTGTCTCCAGGTGCCTGTCTGAAGGTAGGGGAAGACTTTTATGGACAGAATCTATAAAAGAGAAATGGTAATTTTTCATGGGTAATTAGGAAAAGCTGTTTTGAATTTTAAACACAGATACTGTCATTATTGCAAAAGCATCACCTTTTGGGATCATTTAATTTCCTCTAAGCCATCTAATAATCATTATGTTTTTATTAAATTTCTAGCCCTAGGACTAACAATTAGCATTGATTTAAAGAATAAATTACTGATTAAAAGTTTTTCCATCATGATTTCATCCCAGTCTTGCTTAAATGCTAGAAACTGTCAATCTACCAGCATGAAAAATAGTTAGTCTAAAATTAAGCAGTTAAATTTATCTGCATAAATATAAATTGACAACTTTAATCCCACAGAGAAAATTCCATATTCCCAATACCAGATCCTGTCACTTAAGATTGCATTGGTGTTGACGTATAGAGATCCTCTTAACATACGATTTATTTCTAATGCTTTCACTGAAATTATAAAACTATCACATTTCCCTTCAGTGGATTTAAGCTTTTTCCTTTCCAGCTACACACGAACACTGCACAAAGACTCAAAACTATTGATACATCACCTCTGGAGTAGTCTTCAAAAGAATAAATGATCGCTTGACTGGCATTCCAGAAATTTGCCTTGGAAACACCCATATAGCCTGACATAAAATGTGAGAGAAGAGGATCAGACAACTCTAAAAGGAAACCGTGATATAGTACAGAATGAAAAGTTCATCACATATTAAAATACGGATTGATACTTCACACCCCCATAAATTAAGTTGCTTGGGACTTGTTTGTGGCAAATAAAATAATTTAAGACACAAAGTTTTGAACCTTTTTCAGAGTGTTATGCCTGTTATAACCTCTATAACGGAAGTCTTGATTTAAATTGCTCATCATTTATATACATGTAGGTACTCTTTGAATGACAAGTGTACACACTGCTTTAATACCTACATCTGTTCCAGCTCATTAAACCCAGCTGTTCTTTACTTTTCCTCTCTTCCCCTTATGGTTCAGTGGTAGTAAAACCATTCCTCCCAGGCCATAAGTGAAAAGCAGAGAAGGCATTAGCTACAACCAGCCAGAAGATGACTAGTATTATCACTTTTCTTGATTTTCCATGCTTCAGTGTAAATTGATCAGGGAAACATACTCATTGCATAGGAGCAAAGCCAGTTTTGCTCTGGAATGCTAAGCCACACACAGAGCTATGCTGACATACTTACGGCACTGCAGTGATACATACTGGTCAAAATGGCAGTGTAGAAGTTCTCCTAGGCAAACTGAGAAATCCTGCTACGAAGCTGGTTCATCTGTCCTCATGCTTGAAATGCCACTGTGGTCTGTGCTCAGCTTGCAACCATTACTGATTGTACCACTGTGTTACTACAGCCAACTCCCCATGGTTTCAAGCCCTGCAAGTCTGATTCTTAAGCTTTCACACCAAGTAGTGCAATCCTGCTTTTTCCCCAATTAATAACTTCTTAAATAAGTTTAGGTAGGGAGAGGAGAATCAGACCCATTTCATCCATACCACCAGTTAAGTTGCCCCTACTTTAACAAAAGCTCTTAAAACCCAGCGATGTTACTATGGCATTACTAGGTCGACCTTGGTCTCATAGCCATGTAAAGACAAAATGTGCTGCATGGGGCATGATCAGCTTGATGCTCATGTATCCTACAATAAGTTCCTATCAGTATCCCTAAAACTAGGATTCTCTCCTCTCACTGCTCCCCATGGCTCATTGAGAAAGAGGTCCCTTATCCTGTGCCGATTGATTTCATGGTATTTGCATGGAAGTCTAAGTAGGCACCTTGTTCCCCTCTCCTTATGGCAGAAACAGCCTGTTAGACAACAGGCATTTGTGTGTGTGTATGATGTAAGGAGCTCTGCAGATATCTTTCACTCCCCACAGCGCAAGCCTTCCTCAGAGCCCCACACATTACTGCACTGGTGTGGTAGGCCCACAAGGGCTGCAAGACAGAGGGAAAAAAGACCTAAAGCCCCGTGAAAGAGTTCTGACTGAAGCTTCCCTGTCCATATTGGGTTACTTGTAGTGTTAACATGAAGGGGTTTTTGGCTTTTACCCACACTGCAGTACACCAACTGTCCATAAACATAGACTTTGTTCCAGATTAGTGTTTTGGACACTGGATGCAAGCTAAGACATCAATGATAATTTCCCTAACCCAAGTCTGACAAGGGCTTCACCCAGCATGGGCCCCAGAGCCATATTTGATGGCTATTATAGACTACAAATGCATTTTTAAAGGAGGATGAGACTAGTAGCAGCCATGGAGAAAGCCCTAAAAGTAGAGTAAGCAGGATAGGACCTGTCCTGGTTTCAGCTGGGATAGAGTTATTTTTCTTCCTAGTAGCTGGCATAGTGCTGTGTTTTAGAGTTAGGATGAGAATAATGTTGATAACACACTGATGGTTTTAGTTGTTGCTAAGTAGTGTTTACACTAGTCAAGGACTTTTCAGCTTCCCATGCTCTGCCAGGTGCACAAGAAGCTGGGAGGGGCACAGCCAGGACAGCTGACCCAAACTGGCCAAAGGGCTATTCCGTACCATATGATGTTATGCTCAGTATAGAAACTGAGGGGATCTGGCCAAGGGGGCAGCAATCGCTGCTTGAGGATGGGCTGGGCATCGGTCAGCGGGTGGTGAGCAATTGCATTGTGCATCACTTGTTTTGTATAGTAGTAGTAGTAGTATTTTCCTTTCCTTTTCTGTCCTATTAAACTGCCTTTATATCAACCCACAATTTTTACTTTTTAAATTTTTTTCTTCTGATTATCTCTCCCATCCCACTGGGGAGGGGGAAAGTGGGCGAGCGGCTGTGTGGTGTTTAGCTGCCTGCCAGGTTAAACCACAACAGCCCCCAGCCCCAGGGCTGATCCTGGAAGCAAGCATGCAAGCAAGTATCTGCAGGGCCATGTGGGTAAAACTGAAGAACAAACCAGGGAAGGAAGGAACTTCATCAGCATTGGAGTCACAGCTGATACCAGGCTGTTGGTGCTTGGAGAAATAGTCCATGTAATCTCATGACCAGTGATTAAAATCATTTTGGTAGCTACTCTTTGCAATGGGATCACTTTTGTCTCAGTCAAGGGAAGCAGAAATGTGTTCCTCTGCCATCATTAGCATTTGCAATCCCAGATGAAGGAGAGCTAATATTTAAACCTGCAGCTAGGGATTTTTTCTACTAGGCTTTAACTGAATACTGCTTTTTAAGTATTTAAAATGGCAGACTTAACAGAAGTGACTGTAGATTTGTATATTCTGTCTATCTACGCATAGTAGGTACTGAGTTTAGGACACTAACGCTAGCATTCAGGCAGTGTCCTGGATGGTCTCTGTTATGAACTCTCTTGGCTGTGTTGACTGGAAAAGTCACTCGAGAGGTACCTGGTCTCTTCATGTCCTCCCTGAGCAGGGGGGGTGGTGAAATGGGAAGACAGATCTGTTGTGAACAGGCTTCTGTATCACAGTTCAGCATCCTGTTTATTTTTGCTTACATTTTTTTCATTCTTGGCTGATGAAGCCCGGTGATTTTGAACTCAAACTGTGATTCTTACTCCCTCCTGCAGCTTGTATTCCTTTCTTCACCCATTGATTTGCTGCACCATCACCAAGGCACAAAAGGCTTTTTAGCACAGAAACGGTTTTATGTGAGAGCTGAGAAAATATTGCCTTTCCAGTTTAGCATCTGTGATAAATTAACACGGATGGACTATGATACGAAGACCGTAACTGGTAAAAAAGGTCATGTTTGAAGTTTGCCCGGGCCTTCTGCCAAGCTAAAAATTATTTTCTTGATTTTTATAAAAATAATTGAAATCTTAAGCCGTTGCTATTGTTTCTGCAAGCTAATAATCTAGGAGGCAAATGCTTCTGGTAGATACATGTTGAAAGAAGAAATAAAGGCTTAGTGAACTGTCAGAGGTATCTAGCTGTGACCTTGCAATAGGAAAGAATATGAAAGGGTATTTTCTTTTATTACTTTCCTTGGAAAAAGAAAATTATTCCCTCATTGCTCTGTATCAGGACTTGCACTTTTTCTAGACTACAGCAGCCCCTGAGGGCTTTGGGGAACTTCATCCACCAGGGGAGAAGAGGAAGACAAAGAAACTGCAAGGGTGTACAGGTTGAGTCTGAGCTCAGCCATCTGCATGAGCAAGGAGCTAGAGGAGACAGGGACATATTGCTGATGGCCAGGAAGAGTAAGGTGATAATCAGAGTGCCACAGTGTAACTGGAGGGTGAGGAAGCATGAGCAGAGGGGACTCTGTGGCAGATCTCTCCAGCTTCAGCACCATTTCTGTACTACTGCACCTCAGACCTGAGAAACCTCCTGGAAAATGCTGTGGTGGGCAGGGGGTCAGATTGGCACCAACAGGGGCTTGGGCCTGTTCCTCTTCTGCCCAGCACAACAGTGAGGAGAAGAGCAGAAATACTTGTAACATGTAACCCCATCACTGGGGAGGTGACACTGCGTCGGTTCGGCAGTTTGCTGCCATTTGCAAACTTTGCTTACTGCCTACTTGGTTCTTAACAAAGTTATTTTTTAAACATCTTTTACCTGCTCTAATAAAGACCTTAGTTCCACACTCCATTGGCAGATAAGTACTTAAGAAAATACAAGAAACAGGAAAGCTCATCCAAACTTTTAACAGATTTCAAAATTACATAAAGCAGTTGCCAGTTGGCATGGACGTGATGAAGTAACACAGCATCACATTTCCTCACCCTATTTCCCTGTGCACCACTGCTTGCCACACAAAGCTGCAGGCACACAAAGCCCTTGCAATGCCTACCTCTTCTGGACTGCTTCCAATGATGACAGATGAGCTTTTTAGTTGCCTGTGCCAGGCCTGCAAACTGGTGGTGTCCTAAGCCCATGCTGATGAAAGCTCTTTGCATTATCCTTGTAAATGCTGTGCCATTTACCTCCCACCCCACTACTTTGAAGAACACCGGGCTTCCTGGCACCTCGGCTGGGTTACAGACAGTGCCATTTTGCTTTCAGTTTGCCTAATACTGGTTTGGTGTCCATTATGCAGCAGCTCAGTGCTCAACTGAGCCATCTCCTGCCAGGTGCTCTCATAGCAGGGGATGGCCTCATCAGCCAGGCTAGTAGAGGGTACACTGAACTCTCCTGAAATAACAGAACATACTCATATATTTTAAAGGCGAAAAGATGCTTTCATATTCAAATAGATCTGGGCTGCATAGCACCATGCACACTGCCAAGGTATCCCACAGCAGTATTCAGAAAGGCTGTGTCTATAATAATAAATTAGACGTGCATAGGAACGCTCCCAGGTGCTGAGGCCAACTGGCATTGAATGGCTTACCTCTATGCTAATAGATTGTCTCATCCTCCAAAGCAGGGTTGCTGTACGCAAACCACCTACACCGCTCTGGCCGTGCCCAGGCATTACTCAGGAAGCATGCTCGCTGTGATGCGCCAGGCGTGGGCCAGGGAGGTCTAGGTGCTTTACTAGAATAGACACTTGGAGGCATGCTGGGCACACTTGAATCTGCTAGCACAAGAGCAGCCAAATTTACCCTCCTGGTCAACTAAGCCATCCTCAGTGGTACTACTCTTTCACGCTGATGTGTCCACAGAGTCTCTGTAGCGCAATTGCTGTGCGTATAGGAAAGGAACATTTACGAATGCCATCAAGTAGCACTGTGGGACTGTCCTCTCCTTAAGCTGGCTGTCACTGCAGGGTCAATAAGAAAATCAGCCATTTTGCAGCCACAACACATTGGCAATCACCTCACAAACTTCCACCACCACTATATCAATCATTCACTGGTTGGCATCAGACTGACGCGATGCTGGCTTGTAATAAATTCACTGCCTGCCAGATCTCAACTGCAGATTGCCTGGGCTGGTGCTGCCTTCTTTGTATAGCTCCATGAAGATACTGCTCTGTGTGCACAAGCTCTTCAGTCAGTCCTTGCCATCTCAGGCCTGCGGAGTAAACAGAGCAGGGGTGACTGCAAAACATGGAATCAGAGAAATGTTAATAGTGGAAATTCCTCAATCTTAAGACCCATCTTCTTTAATATTTCCATTAGTGATTTGATCACAACAAATAAGAGCAGTGTTGATGAGATGTCTTAATGCCATGAAGCTGGGTGGTATCATGAAAAGTGAGGAGGCTTGGATAGCCTATTGGAATTAGCAGATGAATTTCAGTACTGCAGTAGTAGAGGTGGGATAAACATCAATAACATGAAAGACTATATATTTAAGAATAATGAAAACCATGTGACAAGGACCTTATTGTTGCCAGCCAGAGAGGAAGGCATGTGATTTCCAACTGACTGAAGAATGGCTATGAACCACCACGAGAGGCAATCATATAAAAAGCAAATGAAGTTGCAGGAAGTGTGTGCAGGGATGGGGCCTTAGGAAGAGCCCTGCCTACTGGACTGGTCACTGATCGTGAGAGTAAGTGAAACAGGCAGGAGGGGGCAGGGGAACGGGCAGTCTCTTTTATGAGAGAAGGCTGGCCACCCTTAACTTGGTCATCCTAATAATGGGGGAGGGTAGGAGGGCGAGTACCCTTGTTGCCTATAATTCTACAGTGGAGGTGGAGCAGGAACACTTCAGAGAAAGGACAACGTTGGCACAAGCCAACATTTGCACATTAGATATAAATACAGTTAGGCTGGGAATTAAAAGATGTTCCTCATTTCTCAACCAGTTCTCTCTGGAAGAGCTATTCAAGCAGAGCAAGTATGACATAAAGGAAGAGATTTTTAGGTGGTGCTTATTATGTTCAAACGAAGAACAGTATGACATGCTCACCTGGGAGGGCAGGGAACAGGGCCTGGCAATCTATATTTCCACTGCAGTCCTTTTGTCCTACAATGAAGAAGCAGCAGTCTGTGCTTACGTACATCCTTGTCCCCGAGACCTGGGGAGCGCAGAGAGTACACAGAGAGGCTGCAGCATGTATCGGCTGTCTCCATGCTCTCTCCTGGATGGTCTCCATGTCACGGCCTGCCCCAGCTGCTGCTGTCCTCTAAGGATCTTCTCCCAAGTTTCATATCCTTCATTTGTATCCATATTTGCATAATTGAGAAGAAAAATTTCAATTTACTGCCCAATATTACTAAAGTCAGTGGTAGAAAGGGACAGCAGTGAGGAGACCACATAGCTGTAGTGCATTAGTTGGCCATGTTGGAGGGCTAAGAAATAAGAGACAAACTGTACTGAGTGTGATGTGCACCACAGGAGTAGGAACACCAGAATATGATCCCCCAAATCTGACATCCCTGTCCTGCATTACAGTAGCACCAGTTTGGACACAACAGCTGGTTATGGTCAGCAGTAGGCAGTCTTGCAGGCTTCTTGGCTAATTTGGCATCAGGGACCAGGAAAGATGCTACATGGTAGCTGGAAGGAGACTCTGTTGGCAGTCGGGCTCATGCCAACATTGGGTGGAATCACTACAGGAAAAGCAAATGGGAAAAACACCTGTCCCAGTGGTCATCTTTCCCCATCAGAAAAGACTGAACATGTCTGAAGGCATAATTAAAAAACATCACATAACTGGCGAAGCCCTGAGGCTTGTCAGCACGAAGTGAAGTATCATTAATTAATACAAATTGTTTGTTAAGGAGTGACTCATTTGTCATGGCTTGCACGGTGCCTTGGATGAAGAAAATCCTTAAAGGCAGAATAAAACCATTAGCTGTAGCTGTGGAGGAGTCTCTGGAACAAGCTGCACATATGCTTTCTAGCTCTGCTTGGTGCCTGCCAGAGCAAGGCTTTTATCATTCATTTTCCGGTACTAGTATGGATCTGAAATGAGCAACCATCACAGTTGGTAACTGATGCCAGTTCTGGCTGGGAAGGATGCAAAGAGCTCTAGTAGCAGGGTTGCATCTATTGAACCCCTCTGAAACTGATAGCAGCACCGGCCTTTCCGAAGGGCTGTGTCCACAGAGGTCCTGCAGAGAAAGAGAGGGAAGAGCACTGCCTGGGAGCAGCGAGCTGGGGGTGGCAGCACAGCCAACCGGGCAGTGTTGCAGTAACAACGGGGTGCTTCCCTCCCCGTGCCCAGCAGGGAGAGCAGGGCCAGTGATGATGATGGGCTCAGACACAGCCCAGGGATCACCAGACACATCTGTACTGAGACAGGTGTGGGGCCAGCGAGGATGTCCCACCAGGTAGAGGGCTGAGCACAGGCGCACCTCAGCTCAAGTATGAGGCTCGCACCGGGAAGACTGCCCTGGCCGTGAGTGCATTCCTGACCTCTACAGGGGGAGCCCAAAATGAACATCAAGAATTCAGCTTTCCCACAAATGGTGATTTGCATCCTTCATCCGAGGGAGAAGTTCTCATTTTAGAACAGGGAAATGGCTGGGACAGAAGATCTTGTCAGCAGTTTTTGAACTGCCTGCCTCAGTTCCCATCTCCAGGACAGCACTTGCCTGCAGCCCTGTTTCATGACAGGATTCAGTAAGGGAGTTGGGAATGAAGTGATGTAGGGTGACATGGGATCACCTTCTGCAACGAGGGATGCAATGATCCAAAAGAATCCCACTCCTCACTGCAAAGAGATGAGACTTGCTAAGTACTTGCTAAGGAGGAATATAGGATAGGGTCTACTTTGGAAAATCATTCATTGCAATCTGGCGGAAAACATGAAGGTTTTGAAGCAGTGAACTCAGCGGGCCAGCCTTAGTCACAGGTGTCTGTTCACAAGGGCCAAAACACTGCCCAAGCACCTCATCCTGCTTTTCGCTATGAGAGGCAAGTCTGATACTGAGGACAGCAAATATTTTTTCACGCATTCCTGCTTCAACTTCCTCATCTGACAAAATCAGACATGCATCCTGCAGGACTCTTCTAACCAGCAATCTTTTATCATTCAGTTATATACCTGACATTTTTTGCAGGTGAGCCTTTCAGGTCTGCAACCCAGCCACTTTGTTAGCTTGGCTGGTCAAGGTGCAGCCTTGTCTCAGGTGGTGGTGGGCTTAGTCAGCCACTGCTTTCTACTGGAAGCAGGCAATTTTACTTTGAAGACTGCTCCAAGCACACAAAAAATGTTGCATTAGTGTAAAACTGGAAGTTTTAAAATTTCTATTGATGGTACAGTGGATGGAGGCAACTGGTAATGTAGGTTTTGTTACCAACTTAAGGAAGAGCGGGAGCAGGTATTTGCATGGGAGTCTCCTGACTGTTACTGCTAGTTTGTCCCCGTGATAAACCTGAATGTGTTTTTCATTAATCTGGAACTTGCTGCTGCCCCTCTTCAGCTGTTAAGATAGTTTCCAGAGCATGTTTTCCCAGAAACTCTTCTCTCTGCAACAGCTCTCTCTTTTTCTACCTGTGAGGGATTGCGTTCAGTTTCCTAGCAGTATAAGCCGGGTCTGAAGAAAGAGGATGGGCAAGAGCAGAATGACTGAGGATATGGGGTCCCAAATCATTTTCTCCATGGCGAGGCTGTTGTAAGCAGTTCCCTCTTCTCCCTCTCAATCTTAGCCCCACCATCTCCCCAGCAGTGTCACCACAGGCCTGGGTGGACCAGGCAGCCAGATGGACCAGGGAAACGATAAGAAGAATGAAAAAAGCCCTCTTCCTAGTGAGAATATTTTTCTGCCACATCAGGTCACACCGCCCTACCTGCCAACATGTCCAAGGCTGCCTTTGCAGTCAGTGCATACCCATGCATGCCTGCTCTGCTGTCACCAGCGGCTCTGCCACCCTTGGCTCCAGCCCTGTGTCCCCAACCCTTCCCTCCCCTTGCAGCAGGGGAGCGACTGGACCATGGGTGCTGGGCTGAGCCAGCCCTGCTCACGGCCATAGGAATGAGCGGGCCTGCCCCAGCCCTTAATTTCCATTCTTACAAAGAGGGATGGGAAGTTGCGGTGAAGGCCATGAGTGAAACGGAGGTTATGCTGATGTTTGCTTTAGATCCCCCACGTGAAAAAAGCACTGCAGTTCTTTGGCAGTTTAAGATGGAGGGTGGGAGTGAAAAGGTTTTCTTTTCCCCTTGCTCGCTACCACTCCTGTGCTGTGTGCATCCACAAATCTGGCACAGGAAAATAATGCTTTTTGGGTGAGGCAGGCATTATGCAGAATAACTGGGCTGGTGCAGTAAATTAGAGATTTCCATCATAGATCTGTTCTGGATAACATGCACAACATAGTACATTGTTTCTCAGATTTGTACTTTGCTGGTTGTAAGAAGTCAGAGATAATGTGCCAGAGCTCAAGATATTCATTTGATCCTGTTGTGTGGGTTAGTTGAAGCTACCTCTACTGGTCAGAAACAACCACTGTTGCAAAGTTAAAACTCATTTCCACCTGCAGAGCTCTGTGTTGTTGTACGTAAAGATTGTGGTTCGGACTTAAATTGACTATACCAGCAAGAAACATCTGTTGATATAAATCGGTCCTTATAAGCCAAATACAAATTATTACAGCAATCATTAGAGTAACCGAGAGTACAAAAATATTACAGCTATGAAACTGCATGTTGTAATTACTGGTGTTATCTCAGTGTTTTATATTCAAAGTTCTCTGTTCTGTATACTATCAATGAATATTGATTTGGAGAACAGAGAAAGAACTTCTCAGTATTAAAAGCGGTTTAGCTGTATTTAAACCAAGACAGTTCCTTTTTTTTTTTCCTGCCTTGTCTGTATCTCTAGACCCCCAACTAACAGCAGCTGTGATTTATTTTTAGCTTTTTTCTTTGCATATTTAAAAGGGTGTTTCCGTATGGTGTGAAGCATAAGCTAGTGTAGCAATTAACTGGCAAAGAGACTGAGCTTTACAATTCCAAATAACTCAGAAATTAATTTCTGCTATCAGAAATCAAAGACATTTACACAAAGTGAACAGTACGCCTCTACTATACACGCATACTGTAGATCTGTCCATTCTAGGGACTCAGTAGAGTATACAGACTGAATTCAAAAGAAGACATCTAGCAGTGAGTTTAAATGCTTATAACACCACAATAGTAGCTGAGTGTTGTAGGGTTGTCTTTTTAATTCATACTATATAAATTGAATATTGCAGAAATCATCAGTATCCTTTCAGAAGCACTACCCTGTACATCTAATGGAGCATGATCCATTTGCATCTAAATACAATGATCCAGGCAGAAAATATCTGGCTTTTATTTATATATTACAATGAGCTTTTCTTTCTCTACTCAGAATGGTTCTCTTTAAGGAAAAGGAAGCTCCATCTTCCAAGAGACGATGAACAACTGGTTTCATATTGTTTGGATAAGGTACAGTGATCTTGCCAGTCAAGGCATGTTACACATAAGGAGTTATAAAACTGTAACTATATAAATGTTTTTGCTCTTCTGTTTTTAACTAGGGAAGCAGCCTTCAGTAAATAAATGATGTGGGTACAGAGCAAACTCTTTTTGCACTGCATCTTAATTAAGAATTAATTAACAAGTCCTCATAAAGAAATAATTACTTTCCGGATCTTCTTTGTTTTATTGTTTTATGATTCTAAACAAATCTCTGGGGTTTCTGCCCGAAAAGACACAAAAAGCCTTCACAACTAGAGAGCATCCCAATCTCGTAGTTGTGCACAATAGAATTTTAACAATATAAATAACTGTATTTTTTTATACATATAATAAACCCTCAGACCTCTCTGTCCAGCACAGTTCTCTTTCAGAGACAAGGCGGTTAGTTTCTGACCTCTGTGACCCCACCAGCAGGAATGGGAAGGAAGGGCTTTGCTTCCCTATTCTATTTTGCTCATTTATGCTGGTTTACAAGGCAGGCACTTTAAACGAGTTCAGCATCTTCTCAAGGCAGATTAAGATCACGCTAGGTCTCCCTCAAGCCTTTCCAAACAGGGCACCCCTTTGTACAGCCAATTAATAAAACAGCAGTGAAACCTGCAGAGATCTGGCCAGACACAGAAACCTGCCTTCTCAACTCGTGCCACTCTTTCCACCCGAGCTCCCCGCGCCCTCAGCTATCACTTCTGCTTGTCCCCTCTCCAGGCTGGATTAGATGCACCCAGCAGGGACAAGCTGTACCCAGCCAGAGCCCCTCTGCTGCTGTCTAGCTCAGAAAGGGATTGAAAATCCAGCTGCCTGCAGTGCTTAAAAATGAGGAACGTGTTTGGGAGACACCTCAGAAAATATTGGTTTTAAAGCAATTGCCAAGCATCGTAGCAAATCTCTGGCAGAGACCCTAACTCCTCTTCATCATCTGCAGCCGCTCCTTCTTCTTCTGTTCCTTCTGAGCATGTCTGCATTGCAGTCGCTGTTCACAGACACACTGCCAGACGGGGTTAAGCTCACTCAACTCCTGCTAACTGCTGCTGTAGCAGCAAAAAGCCCTGTTACAAATTCTGCTTCAGCAGATTTGTGCACGGCTTTGTGTTTTAAACTATCCGCAGTAAAATTAGTCAGAACTTTTAAAAGTGAAGGCCCGTGGTCTGTCAACAGAGCTGAACACCCAGGAATTCAGAGGGTCAGTCATTTACTTAGATGCAGGTATTTTAGCATCCACTTTTTTTAGAAAAAAAAAAAATCCCAATAAAATTTTGTAAATTTCTGTTTTTGAAAAAGTAATAATTATGTTTGCTAATTACACTCCCATGATGAAGACTGCCTTTCTGCTTATCTCTGCTCAGATACATTTTTCTAAACAAAACAAAGCTTGCCAATCTTTGTCCTCTCAGTACTCCACAGTTTCCAGTATCCACCTTCAAGGATAAAGGTGAGTTTGTACACAGCTCTCTCCAAGGACTCTTTCTCTGTCATTATGACTCTGTTTATCCCAGGCTCTCCAGGGACCTGTTCTCTATTTTACTCCCACTTCTCTGACAGTGGCAGGAATGAGAGAAACTCAAGGGAGGGAATTGGGATTTGCTACCCCAAAGCCAGGACAAGTTTTGTTCAAGCTTAGGCAATCCAGGACCAAAGCCTCTGTGCTCTAGCTATGATACTAGAGACTTCCCTTATCACAGCGGGAGGACCCCTAAACATTTGTCCAAGTTCTGCAGAGGATCAGGTTCCTACATACTGCTTTACATCTCTGGCAGATTTATTGCATGCTGAAATTCCTCTACCAACACCACACAACGCTGTGGCTGTGTTACAGGACGCACAACACAACCTCCGTGCACAGTGCATCAGTGTCCGGACTTGCATGCATTAACCTTTACTGCATTTGGTGTCCTTCCGACGTCCACCCAGATAGAAGACACAAGTATGTTGATCCTACCAAGTATGAATTTTCATGAAAAATCAGAGACCTGCTCTGCATTTAGTATTCAGTTTGTTTGAATAGCTTGTCCGCCTCCCATCTTTCTCAATACATGCGGTCTTGAGAGAAGTCCTTCTGGGGAGCAACCACTGTGTGTAACAGCTGAAAAGGGCTACTGCATTCTTCACCTTTTTGTGAAAACACGCGGCATTCCAGGCCAGATGAGGACACAGAGGAGAAGGTTGCTACCACACTGCAAGATTAGGAGCACAGCATGTGACATGGGACGGGGGCTGGCAGGAGGACAAGGAGGAGGGGAATTCCACCTAGTTCCCTCAGCGAATCCAAGTCTCGTGCACATGCATCTTCGTACCAAGGTGGATGCTGCATATCAGCTATTTCAAGCATTCATGCCATCAAATAATGATGGCCTGACAGATTAAAAACATGTCTTTGTAACATGGGTGTCTGGTAGTAACTTGTGTTGCATGGCATAACTCACCACTTCTGCTCCTCGATTCAGATGGCCAAAGCAGAGCAGACTGGAGTTTTTTGGAGAGCAAATGGAGCCAAACTCCTCTGCTCCTCTACCAACCAGAGCCTCCCACATGATGTCTGTGGCACTGATAATAATGCTGCTGTTGCTATGTACTGATGGGCTTGCTAAGGAAATTAAGTCTCTGGACTGTTGAGAAAGCTTTCATTGTTCATTCATAGGTGATTAATTGTTTACATGGCTATCAAATTGCCCTTTGAGGGTGTGATGGGAAAATAAGTCCTGATGAAAAAGTACACTGTCAAAATTGTCCTTATGTACTTTTAATTACTTTGGGTGTTAGGCATAAACTCCACTCCAGCAGACAATTATTCCACATATATTTTATTGCGGATCTAGATGTACACATAAAATTAATTGATTCGAAATGGAATACACTGTTCTGACAGCCAGCTTTTGTTAAGGAGTGTGTTTCTATCATTACAGGAGGGAATATAGCTGAAGTAATTTATGAATGACAGCTAGAACATAGTATTGAATAGCAATGTGTAGAGCATGCTAGATATTGAAAATAAAAAAAAAAAAATACTTTTTATCATCTCTTGGCATGTAGGTGGTGGCACTGTCAGGAGCTATCCTTTCATCCTTGCAGGCACAAACTTAAATTGTGAGAAATAAGTTAATATGTTGTTACACAATTTCACCTACGGGAGAGCCATGCCTTTGCTAATATAATAAGAAAAGCATATCTTTCAGTGTTTCTATCCATGGCTTAGACTGGGAAGGTGAAAATGGCACTAGTTCTCTCTGAGCTATGCCCCCCAGAAAAAGAATTCCTAACACAGAGATGCCAAATACATGCCCTTGTCAGAGTAGACATGTCCTGCCCATTCAAAATCTTACCAGTCACTAGAGCATGGTTTCTCCTTGTTGAGGTGTAGGTTGGACCCAAGCCACTTCTGTCTTTGTTGGGCTTGTCATCTTTCAGCCTCAAAGGTAGCATCTTCCAAACATCACCCTGGACATAAGAGTGAGCATATTGGGCCAGATCAAAGGTCTATCTAATCCAGTTTCTTCTCTCCATCAGGGACCAATAGCAAATGCCAAAGGAAGGGCATGAGAGAAGGACAAGCACGTAATGATATTTCTTTGAAAGTCTCTCACAGCTTCCAGTGTGTTGTGGCTCAGGGACTTCCTTAGCTAGAGGTGGTATTTAATAGCCTATTAAATGCACTCAGTGGTAGGTACTTAATACATAGCATGTACTTAATAGCCCTCAATAGATTGTTCTTCCGTTAATTTCTCCCAGTTGCTTTGTTAAGCCATGTACATTTTTAGCATCCCACATACCCTCTAGCAAAGCATTTCATAGCTTAAACAGTACCCCATAGGAAAAATATTTCCTTTAGTTAGTTTTGAATTTTCTGCCTGCTAGTTGCATTTGTTGTCTCTTACTTCTTATATTGAGACAGGGAATGATCATTCCCTATTCACTTTCTCGTGACTCTGTAGACTCCATTATGTTTCCTCTCAGTTCGCTTTCTTTCTCTCTCTCTTTTTTTAATCTTCTCTCTCCCTCTGTACACCTTTTTTAGTTCTACTTTATACACATTGAGACAGGGAGACCAGAACTACATACAGCATTCAAAAAGTGGATTAATATTCTGCATAATAACAGTAACTTCTGATTTGTTCTTTATTCCTTTCCCTAGTAATTCCTAACATTAGACTTGCTTTTTTGATCACTACTGAGTATTGTGCTGACATTTTTACAGAATTATTTATTCTAAAATCTCATTCCTGTGTCATTCAACTCATTCATAACCCATCATTGAGTATATAGAGTTGTTTTTTCCATGTTCACCACTTTACATTTACCTACGTTGAATTTAATCTTGCATTTCATCACCCAGCTTATTCATTCTGTACCTATTCAGAGTTGGCCTTTTCCTTTCCTACATGAATACTTTAGGATCACCACACAGCGATACCCTGCAATTCATCAGTCATCTTAGATCATTTGCGAATATCTTGAACACCACAAGCTCTCACAGACATCTCTTCAGGGTTCTATCTTCCCGGAGTGACCTCTCCCTTCTGCAAAAACAACCCCTTTATTCCTACCTTTACTTGTTAGCTTTAAAGCAGTCATTTATCCATGAGAGAACCAATCTTTTTCATCCCATAATAGCTTTGTTTTTAGGAGCTCATGCTGAAAAGCTCTTTCAAATAGCTTCTGAAAGTCTAAGCAGAATACATGAACAGTATGAGTTGTCCAAATGCTTGTTGACTTCTTCTCATGCTCTAATACACTTTGGAGACATGATTTGCCTTCCCAAACAAGTGTTTACTCTTTTTAATATATTACACTTTTTGATGCATCCACTGATTCTGTTCTTTAGAAAAGCTACTATAAATACATTTTCTGAACCTCTTGTGTAATCTTCACAGGCCCAGCAGTGCCATCAGCGTGAATTCCCTATCTGTGATTTTCCTTTGGGTCTCCTGCGTGAGCAATGAAATAGTTCTTAAAGCTGACAGTTAAGCATTGACCTGGACACCTGGATATCTCACTGAACTATGAATGGTCATTTGTCAGCACAATTTTTCCAGGTTTACTGCAGACCTGCGCAGGAATGTTTGCAAAGACTGCAACCACTTCACCTTCTTAGGACTTCTCTATGGGTCTAATAGACACACAGCTTCCCCCACATCTATCATCAGAGCGGTACTGGCGTACACGCTACTGCATTCAGTCTGGGTCTGATTTATATAACTTCCTTCTTAATCTGTGGGTGGGTGTGCTAGCAGCGATGTGCTGGAGGTGATTTCCGTTGCAGGCAGTGGCAGCTGAGGGCTTTGAGCATACCTCATGCAAGTGACAGTATTTTAAGTATCCAGGGCCAGGCTGGGGTCACAGTGGCGTTCTGCTTCCATCTCTGTGAGAAGATTTTGGGTCAGCAGCTTACTTACTCCTGGCTCACTGGATTCTACCCCAATTCTATGAAAAGCAAGAATTGCTTTGTGGCTGCTCTCCTTTTAAAAACAAGAGGGAGGTAGGTCCCTGGAAAAGGCCCTTCCTATGAGAAAGAGTGCCAGATGTGGATCGTGGTATAACGCTTGCTAGACTTACGTCCATTTTCATTAATAGATCAAATGTTCTACCCTCTGCATCTCCATAAATGTAGATTTTTTAGATCCAGAAGAAGATTAATGTTTTTTCAGTCTTTTAAAAATAACCTTCTCCACAGCTTCACTAGAAAGATTGGTATTTTATAACGGTGATGTTTTCAGTTCAGAAGTGAATCTTGTAATTGCACTCAGACAGCTGGTTTGGTTGTCATCCTGCAGCAGTCTTGGAGGGCATGAGATGAACTCCTTTCAGATGAAACTAAAACAGAAGACACCTGATGTGCCCCAACCATGAATGGGCATTCAAACCATAGGAGCAGACGAGATCTGGTCCAGAAACACTTCCCAAAAGGTGCAAACTTCTGGTACCATTACATAACCATACTGCAAACCCTGTAAAAATACAGCTTCCTCATATGGTACGGACCCTGGGTCTCCAGCACCAACTGCTTTGCTATACAAATCATTCCCACTGACTGACATGACAACCTACAGCACATGGAGAAGCCAGCGGCAAGTCACTAAAATGTGCTGTGCTCAAATGACTGAGAGGAGAAAGACAAACAGATTAGAAGGAGCCCTTATCTTCAGAGTGCTGAGAAAAACCACAAGCACCATGTTCTCAAGTGCAAGATCATCAGCTGTCACCCCCATCTGCCACCACCTCTGGTGAAACCGCCTGTGCAGACTGCTTCTGTTGCTTCACTGGAGGTGTGTGTTTGTGGTTACTCCCACCTGTGTCTCTGCTACGAGAACCGCACTAAAAGACTAAAATAAAGGAAGGCAGAAGCAACACTGCTACTTCTAGACTAGGGATTCTAGTAACAGAGACCAGAAGCTAATGCTGCAATTAAATTTGACTGAATGTTTCTCAGAATGAGGTGTCCTGCAAGAACTAGCCCAGAAAACTCAACGCTAAATGTATTTAGCTGACAATCAGTTACACTTACATGATGAAATTATAGGTACATTCCTCTTCAGTAATCCATTTTTGGTACTATCACTTTGAATTCTTTTGAACCTAAATTCATAAAAGCAAGTCAGAATGTTAAGCCTTTCTTATACAGTTAGGATATTGATTTGCATATAACCACAGCCATCCAGTTCCCTTGCTATTTATTCTCAATTTTAAACGTTTGTAAAATTGCAGCCTGTTTAACTGTGTTTTGAAGTAGCTGCAGCTGTGTAATTCAGCTACACCACATGTCAGCAAAGGGCACCTCTAAAATAGTCGAGTAAATTTTAAAAACGTGCATATCTTCTTTCAAGCTTTTCCCATTCTTCTCAGAAATCCCATGTACCAGAACCCCAGGTGGAACAATGCTCAATGGTTTAAGTAAGACCACCTCGATTTGCACCAGCTGTGAAGCTGAACTGTCGGCACCAATCCTGAACCGCTCCCAGCCAACTACTTATTTCACATACAACCGCCTGCTGCCAGAATACAATCACGTGGCAGTTGGTGTGGCAATACAGCTTCCTCAATACCGAATGCAAGTCTGCAGCGGTTGCTCGGAATATATGCAATGCAGATGAGGTTTAGCAAAGGTGAACAACCAGTGATGCCATGAGGAGGCTCAGGTTTGCAGACAGTGACCAGATGAAACCGTTAAAAACCAGGAAGCTCTGGTGAGCAGGCAGCTGTTACAGCCAACAAGACTTTTTTAAAACCGACAAGGTAAAGATCAGCTAGATCCGCTTCCTGGCGACAAAGGTAAACTGTAGGTGTTGGCGGTCACCGGGGCGTTTGGTAACTGGGAAGAGATGCGGAGAAAATCTCATATGTGAGACAGACTCGTACTGAATCACTGCCCTATGCAGATACACATTGCTTCCTGCTTGATACCCCTAATAGAGATGAATGAAAGGGCAACAGCAGTAACATTTACACATATTCAGCCATATGTTCAGAGCTCCATAAGAAGACTCCTGTATTCTAACCTAAAGCCAGTAATGCTACATAACTGGTTGGATGCTTGCCCCAGGCACTGCATCCACCAGCTGATGGTGTGACTGTACATGTAAAATCCCTCCTATAACACACAAACCCCCTTTGTCTGATGCTATTCATTCTGGTAACCATTCCTGGTCAACCAGACAGGTGTCAATCAAACTAATGCCTCTCAACACAAAGCCAATCTGTCTATGGTTACCGGGTTTGAGCCAATTTAATTTAATTTATTAGAATTGAAAGGAACCTTTGCCTCTGTGACAATGGGTGAGACAGTTTGTAATGATTCTCATTTAATTGATGAATGTAGACTTGGCACTTGACAATTAACCAGACACATTAAGACACTAGGGGTGAAATCCTCAGAGGATTTCACAAGCATCTACGTGCTTCTAAGGTTTACTTTCCTATAGCGAGTTGGGCAAAGCTGGAGCCGCTCAGCTGTGTCTCACAGAAGCCGACATCCTCCGCTCAGAGAAATAATCTTGCTGTGCAGAAGGACCCAAGTCCCATCTCTGCTTTCAGTGTGAGACTCTGTGCTCAAAATATACAGCCTAATGGCAATTCTGTCCTACATAGCCCTGCGGTACATAGACCTTTTGCAATCTTTGCACCTATGCACAAATGAGAAACGTTTAAGTATGCAGTAGCCACAAAAAGCCTACAATAAATGAATCATTCTACACAAGGCTGTTTCAAAGGAGAAATGTTACTCTCTGGAAATGCTTTCCTACATATTTTCCCAGCACTGAAACTTAACTTGTTTCTACAGTTTGTCCTTTATGGTTGCCAGATTTACCAACCCACTTTGATTAGCTTTCCAGTGTTAATTAATACACATTTCAACCCTTCTAATCACATATTGCTCAAGGGAGTCACAGATTTTAAGTCCAGGGTGCATCACTGCAGGCTTCAGCGTAACTCCCTATGATTTTACCCTTTACCCCAGGAATGCAGTGCTGAACACCTCTCTGCTGACTGCATGAGAGCATTTTTTTAAGGAGGAAATCTAATCGTGGTTTAAAGATTTAACGTGAGAGTGAAGCTAACCGCATCCTGTCATAAGCTGTTTGACTGGTCAAGATCTAAACGTTATTTTTAACTCAAACTTACCCAGCTCCAGTTTCCATCCACTGAATCTTTTGCTAGGACTTTGTTTTCTGAACCGTGTTATTTATAGCCTGTGACAGATCACTTCAGAATCTCCTCATTTACAAGCTAATTAGATTTTTTTTAATAGATATTTATATCTCTCTCACCAAAAGAAAAGCCCTGGAGAACATCTTTGGTCCTCTCGTTCATGCCTCTAGCTCTCAGCAGCGTCTCCTGATCTGCACAGAAGCTGCTCCTTGCCAGCACGGTCCCCTCCTCATTAGGACAAAACCTTTCGAGGCCGTCAGACCACCGCTGCCCTCACCACCACTCGCTCTGCTGATCACCTCACCAGCACCAGCAATAGCACTGCCATTTTTCTGTAGCCTCTCTGACATGTAGTCTTCAAGGCCTGGATGTTATCAGAGTAATGGGTCTGTCACTGCTGTGTTTTTTCCTGTCCATCTCCTGTTTCTTTGAGCCCCCCGTCAGTCCTCTGAAGCGACGTGTCCCACCAGGAGCTCATGTTCACCCATCACCTAGGAGGCCACCTAAATTCTTGGCACAATCCCTAATCTCCCCCCGAAAGTCCCCATCTTAGGCAACCTATAGTTATTTGGATATTTCTATTTTTATTATTAGTTAGTGACACATAATTTGCCTTTTTTTCCCTCACATTAGTCCAAGGCTTTATAACTCAATGGGAACTGTTCTGAGAAAGCCTCTATGCAATATGTGTAAGCTTAGTTAGTGCATTTGTCCCTGCTCTGTCCCCTGGTGTATGCACTGTCCAAAAGGGCTTTAATATTGTTTTTAAAAGAGTTTACGTGTTACATTACATAATGTAATGTTTACATTCATTCTGACTCACTTCAGATTTGCTCCCCCTCCTTCCCTCCTTTTCCCTGCTGATCTCTCTGCCTGCAGCCTACGCTTTCTGCCTGCCAGCTATAAAGAGATTTCAGAATTTTAAAAATAGCTATTTAAAAGCAACAAACCAAGGCTGAAATGAAATGCAGCAGGGAAGAACTGCTCTAGGGCAACTCAGTAAGTTAGAATATGCCAGGGCTTTCCTGCAGGGTTTTAACGGTGACTTTGTGTAGCTGTGTAGACCTAAATCTATACATTTCATTAGCTGAACCATCATTATGAAAGGTCTGTCCTTTATCTGAGTATAGCTCATTGCAGATTTACTTTGGGAAGAGGACTTCCAGATATAAATGAATTTAAACTAAGTTTTATTACACATTATTCTGTTTCCATGAAATTTTATTCTCCCATCCCAAGAGTTTACAGGCTAAATCTGGATTTAGATGCCTCTGAGCAAACAAACTCAACAGATTTTGCCCCATGGTTTTAATGAAAAAGAAAAATGTCATGAGGCCTATCCCTTTAGAAATAATCAGTTGAGAAAAGATTAGCAAAGATATATTTATGTTCAGACTGTCCCCTGCAGCGAGGTTAGAGGGTATACTCATATACACCAGGATTAACTCAGTTTCTGCTGTAACACTGCAGTTCGCTTCAAAATGTATAACCAGTGACCTATTTTTCAGGTGGCTTGGTGGAAATCACTCCAAATCCTTCTGGTGTTTCGGCACCATAAAATTGTAATGTTTTCCTGGGATATAACCTCCTTCTGAAATGGCAAATAATACAAAGGTCAGTCACAAAATGGAATGTGGAACCTTACAGTTGGGAAAACGATGGTAGTTTTTGCAACGAGCACACCAAGGAGCGAGCTGATGTGGAAGGCCCCTACTAAAATGCCCTACGGGAACTGGTCTCAAAGGGCAGTCTCTGCATCCCCAGAGATGTCATAATCTTTGATGACCACCTCCTTCTGTTCTTCTTTTCCTAAGAAAGTCACTGGA
>VZTL01054451.1:0-21832 GCA_013400535.1 Scopus umbretta
GCTGCAAGGGCACATTGCTGTCTGCTGTTTGACTTGCTGCCCACCAGGACCATCAGGCCCAGTTCTGTGGAGCTGATTCCTCTCCTGGCAGCCCAGCCTGTCCTGTTGTGTGGGGTTACGGCAGCTCAGAGATGGGACTTGGCACGTGGGTTCCTGTCAGCCCTTTTCTGCAGCCTGTCCCAGTCCCTGTCCTCCTGCTCCACCACTTTGGTGTCATGTGTGAACTTGCTGAAGGCGTCTGCCGTCCCATTGTCTAGGCTTTTGATGAAGATGTTAAGTTATGAAAATATTTAAATATTAATATATGGTGATATTTAAGAGCCCAGTTTTGAAAAGAGTGACCCTCACATCTATCTGTCATTGCAGATCAGGCAGTGAACCAACTGTGGCTAATGTCCCAATATACTAACCGTTAAGAACCATGATACTTTCAAAGTAAAAAGTATATGTTTTGAGTGTTTTTTTTTCCTCACCACTTATCTCCACTTTGTAATACATCTCCAGGCTCACAGAGAAATGCAACAAATTACTTAACTTTCAACAACAGTCAAAAAAATATATTGTCTTTCATTAACTTTTTAAAGCTTACTGATTTTGTGGAATTGCTGCAGCAAATTGTAAATGATGTATGAACTGAAAAATTCATGCCCGCCTAGCGTACAGGGAGGCTGCGGACCGGGCTCTGCAGTCAAGGCCATGCTGTTTGCCGTGGTGCCGAACTTCCATGCAGAGCAAGAGGAGACTGTTGAGCTGTGACTGCTCCTCCTCAAGCAAATCACTCAGTGCTGCCTAGGAAATACTGAAATACAGCGCAGTGCCCTGCCTGGGGATTCCTCGGTTGCTCATACACCTAGGTTAAAAATGTTTGGAGTTATGCATATCTGTAAAAAGCAAAAAACATCACTGGGAAGTATCAGTCCACTGGGTAGTTAGAAGGTATTATTTTTGGCCATGATAATGGGATGACGAACAGCACACAACCTTAACACAGTTCAAGCTCTGAAGGTCAAAGAGGACTTCACAAAGACCTGGTGACAGCATGGGTGTCGCATGCTGGGATGACTAATAGCTGTTCCCTTCTCCAGTGTGAGCATGGATGCAGGGGGGCAGCCTGATGCATTTCCCTCATTGTTCCTGTTATCCATCTTTCTCACAGGGGTCCCTGCTTCTTGGAGGACTTGTGGAAGGAGGTCTGCATGCAGAGGGAAGAGCAGATCAGCGCCGTCGTTGATGGCAGAACTTTCCTGTTGCCAAGCTTTAACACCACTTCATTAACACCAGCTCCTGTCCACTTTAAACACCTTTAAACACTTTTTTTTTTGACCTGATGAAAACCTTAACTTATTCTCCATTTTCAACTATTTTCTCAACACTTGACTTCACGTACTTAAGGGTAACACGCATCGCATGTATCCAAACAAAATAATCAAAGCAGCTCATTCCTGCAGAGCAGAGCACCATCCTCATCACCTTCTTCCAGCCACCTGTAGACGTGGTGTGGTACTGTGTAGTGTCAGCAAGCATCTTCTGCCCATTTGGAGTCATTCTTAGAGGACAGTAGGGAGGGGAAATGCTTCATAGACCAGGCTCAGAAAATACTTTGCTAATTAAACTGGGCTTGAAACTGTAATGAGCCTGTTAGTTTTAGAGATTATATACACCTGTGGCTTCTGGCTTTCCACAGGCACAGCTAAGCAACGACGAGGTGACCTGACAAGTGCTCCGAGATGCACAAAGCGTGGGTTGGACCTGACTGATGCACAGCCTGTCCCTTTTTGGCTAAGCGCGATGTCCCTGTTGAAGAGCTGCCCCAGCAAGAGGCCCGGCATGGAGAGGGTCCGTGGGTGTGGGAGCGGGCTGTGCCTGCGCTGTCCCCCCTGCCCCGGCACAGAGAGGACAAGGCTGGTTTAGGTTACCTCTAATGAGTCATCTGTGTGTGGAAGGCAAAAATGTGTATATTTGCAAAAGCAGCCATTTCTACTACTCATTTTTAAATGTTCCCCACAGCAAGGTGAAATTTTGCCAAAGGTATTCCTTTTCTTGCTGCGGCACGTTTGAAGATAAACTGACAACTTCAGTTTCCTTTTACTCTTCCTGCTGACTTGTTTTAATTTGAATGAACTAAACTAATGTATTCAACATGTTAAATTATGTGCTGCTCTTTTCTTTTTGTCAGTAATTGCAATGTATGGAGCAAGAGATTTGATAAATTGCCTTTCATAGGTTCCAGATCAATAAATATATATGTGTGAAAAACTTAAATTAAACTCATGAAGGAGGTCCAAATTAATTACGTTTATATCAAAGGCCACACTCATTTCTGCAGGCATCGAGGGAACAACTTCAGTGCTTTATTCAGTAACATGCTAACTGAAACACTGTCACTGAAAAAAGCAGGCTCACCAAAATAAAATGGCTTCCTGGCAATGTGCTGATTTTGTTAATTTTTGAAAAGTATTCTGTTTCACTGAAATAAAGATGTTTTGTTACATCTACTGCAGGTATATAATTTCTTGGAGACTTGTCATATTGATTTGATACTATTTATGATTATATTTTATTATATTGTTTTGACATATGTCAAATGTCAAATGTCAGAGTACTGCAATATTGATCCCACAGGAAACTGGAGCTTTTTGTTCCTGCATAGTTGGGGATTAAATATAACGCATTTCAGAATAAAGATCAAAATACGTTTCCGAACATTGGAATTGTCTGTCAAAAGGAAATCCTGTATTCCGGCCTACAGTTGGAATAACACAGCCTGCCTGGAGTTGTATGAAAATCAACATTATCTGAAAGTGTGGATACATATTATAAGTATAGCGAGTAACGAGTCAACATTACGCTTTAAATCAACAGAGCTGTCTTTCATTTTGCTTCATAAAAGAAGGAGAGAAGTTAATTTAAAATGCAGAGTAACACAGCTTGTCTCAGAGAAAATAACAGGTAACTGCATTAGATTAGGTCCCTTAAGGTCCCTTTCCTTCTCATTTCAGAGTTTCTAAAATAAGAGGTAAAGAGAGAAAGCAGCTTTAAATCTGAAAGTCTTGTACACTGCAATCTGCAGCACTGGATGGACGAGCCAGGTCTGGGAGAGCAGCACATCTTTTGTTCCTCTGCAGAGCTGAGCTTCAGCCAACTATTGTCTGGGATCCTGCAATTTCTGAATACAGAGCTTTTGTTTATTTTGCTTTTCAACCCTGAACATGAGCCAGTACTATTCATGCCCATTGAAAAACCTGGGCATTTCAGGGGAAAATCCATTCTTGCGAGATCTCGAGGGAAAACCAGGAGGTTTAGTGATGGATAAGCCCCAGATCAATCCTAACCCTCGATACGCAAGATGTTGCTGTCTTGGTATGAAGAGCACCCAGATGGCAGGCTGTGGTCTGCCGTGGCACTTCCAGCATACCCCAAGGACTGCAGCCATGTCCAGCCGGGGTCCCATATGTGCTGGGACCCAGCAGTGCTGGGCAGAACGGGTGTGCTGCTCCCCAAAGTGCCTGTTGGGCACACACCTTGCAGAAATACATTCTATACAGAAATATTGGTCAGGCTGTGGTGTCAATTAACCCTAGGTTGGGGGAGCAGAGGAGGAGGGGCAAGTAGTCCTGGAAGGCTGGACATTCGTCAAGAAGAAAATCTTGAAGGCGCGGGAGAAGGCTATCTGCATGTGCCAAAAGATGAGCCGGTGGGCAAGAAGACTGGCCTGACTGAACAGAGAGCTTTGGCTGGAACTCAGGGAAAAAAAAGAGTTTATGACCTTTGGAAGAAGGGGCAGGCCACTCAGGAGGACTACAAGGATGTTGTGAGGTTATGCAGGGAGAAAATCAGAAGGGCCAAAACCCAATTACAATTAATCTGACTGGTGCCATAAAAGACAATAAAAAAAGTTTCTATAAATATATTAGCAACAAAAGGAGGGCTAAGGAGGATCTCCATCCTTTATTGGATGTGGAGGAAAACATAATGACAAAGGCTGAGGAAAAGGATGAGGTACTAATGCTTCCTTTGCCTCTGTCTTTAATAATAAGACCAGTTTTTTCCCAGCTACCCAGCTTTCTGAGCTGGAAGACAGGGACAGGGAGCAGAATGAAGCCCCCATATTCCAAGGGGAAATGGTTAGTGACCTGCTACACCACNTGAGGGAACTGGGGTTGTTCAGTCTGGAGAAGGGGAGGCTGAGGGGAGACTCTCATCAACTCTACAGCTCTCTACAACCACCTGAAAGGAGGGTGTAGTGAGGAGGGGGTTGGTCCCTTTGCCCAAGTAACTAGTGATAGGATGAGAAGAAATGGCCTCAAGTTGCGCCAGAGGAGGTTTAGGTTGGATATTAGGAAAAAATTTCTTCACTGCAAAGGCTGTCAAGCACTGGAACAGGCTGCCCAAGGAAGTTGTTGAGTCCCTATCCCTGGAATTATTTAAAAGATGTGTAGATGTGGTGCTGAGGGACATGGTTTAGTGGTGGACTTGGCAGTGCTAGGTTAACGGCTGGACTTGGTGATCTCAAAGGTCTTTTTCAACCTAAATGATTCCATGGTTCTGTGATTCTATGAAAAGGAGGAGGGTCCCCAGGCCCCCGAGTCCCGTGTGTGCTGTCACAGGAACAGATGTGCTGTGGTTGCCACCTACCAGCACAAACCAGCTCCTGTTAATACCCCCTTATTGCGCTTTCCTCTGTACTATGCCACCTCGCTTTGTGTGCCGTCACTCTGGGGACAAAGATATTAATGAATGGTTTCCAGCTGGCCCCAAGGGCAGCAGTAACACCCTGCCACTCACCCAGCCATCCCTCTTTCCATACTGCTGTTTCGCTTTCAGTGAGTTTCTTATTCAATTTACAACTTCTTATGTTATTCCACTTCAATAGATTATTTCCTGTGTGGTGCTTTATTAAACGTTTTATAAAAATTCAGACCGATTAATCCTCTGAATTTTCCTTGCCAAAAAAACCCAGCTACATTATCAAAGCTTTCCTTGATAATACTGTGTTAATCTGGAATGATGTATCTTCAGTAAGCCCAAGCTGCATTTCATCACGGTCTCTTCTTACATTCTCATGTCTTACTATTATTTTCTCCAAGATGTGTACCAAAGCCATCCATGATAATGGGCTTATCGTTTCTTGAATTATTTCCTCACCTCTCCCCAGCATGTTGCTCAAGCGCTGTACCACAGAGCAGGATCAGCTTTACATAACATCACCTCAGATTTGTTAGATTTATTAAAAATCTTTGCCCACAGACTGCAATATGGTATTCTATTTCCTTCAGACTCCTGGTGTGTAGGTCATATTTTCCTCAGAAAAGGCCAAGGCAGCAGTTTCAGCTTGCTTTGCAGCGCGGAGGTGGGTACCCGTTCCTACAAGCCTCTGAGAAAGCAGCAGCCCACTGACAGATTGGCCAGGGTGTAAGGAGGGGTTCTCAGGACAGATTAATCAGGGTTCAAACCCTGTCTCTGGGTTGAAGAGGCACAGTTGTTGCACTGGACTATCAGGTCCCATGGTGAAGTTCAAAGTCATTGTTAAAGCCTAGACAGAGGGACTCGTATTCTGGGCAATAGCTGTTCTTGAGCTGGATTGCGCCTTTCCCGTTCGGTGCCTGACAGTACCAGCATCACGCCATCTTAACTCCCGGTTCTGTGCCACGTTCAAGTGCCTGAAAACATCACCTGGCTTTTCTTCTTAAAGCAAAATTGGAAAAGACTTAGGTAACAAAGAATATTTCCTCTAGATCTTTAATGAGCTAAACCAAATTTGTAGTGTCATAGTCTTAAAATTTTCTGACACCTTCACAATTCACTATTAGGTTAATACAGGTATGGTAGTTTCGAACACTATAAAGAAAGCAGACAGTCAGAGAAGTTACTCAGGTTTGTGAGATTTTATGCCTCCTACACATATGTGATGGTACAGCCTGTTGTGTGCTGTGGCTACCCAGGACAGTTCTTGTAGGGGATGCGGTCTTAATTTGCCATTAACTTTGCTAGATTGGATTACTTGATGATTTTTTGTTGTTGTTGCAAGAGGTGCCTTAGCTATGAAATATGGTCCTACAAAAAACACCTGCTATTTTATGGTTGAAAATGCAAGGTAGTTGGTAAGGCTGAATGGAATTCTTATTCCAGACCCATCCCACTTTTAGCCACAGCCTCTTTTGCTGCACGGGTGCGTTGTAAAGACATCAGTAAATTTATGATATTCTTCACCCTGTGGATGTTTTTCCACAAAGACTAGTCACGTACGCTTGTAGGGTAGCTGGCTATTGAGTCCATCATGCTAGACTGAAATTGCATCCCACCAGTGACTCCACTGCTGCTCCATTGCCAGAGCCCAGGCTCATTCTGGAAGCTTTCCTGAACACAGAAATCTTGGCTGCACCACTGTCACAGACACGCAGCGATGCACTGTTTAGCTGCAAGTATGCTGAACGCTGGCACTGCTTCATTTTGAAGGGTTTTCATTTTTATTTTCATCACTGTTTCATTTTCCAGGAGGAAATGTTAAGGGATGTTTCCCGACTCCTGCAAGGTGCTGAGGATACGGCAGTATCTGCAGTCCTGTATAGAAACAGCACTCGGCAATCACCGCCCGCAGTAGCTGGAAGGGGGTGCTTTGGGAGAAAAGGCAAGAAAAAGGGTAAATGCAGACCAATACTTGCCCCAGCAAACAGCTGACCAGAGACCACCTGAGTTAGAGATTGCACCCAGGCTGTGATGATTAACAGTTCTTTGTGGATTTTTATTCTATGCAGTAATTTTTTTGGAACACATTTATAACTTTGGCAACTGCTGAAGCTTATGCCAATGAGTTCTGCAATCTAATTATAGAATCACAGGAAACGGGACTGAAAGGGAACATCAAGAGGACATCTGGTCCATCACTTGCCCCAAGGCAAGAACAACTACATAATGTCATTCCTGACAGATGTTTGACTAACATTTGGATGAAAAAGATGCTCTGTTTTGTTTGTTTTTTAACACATCACCTGGTAAGTTGACCAGGGTGCTTATTTTTTCTTTTATGAAAGTAATGACTAGCCACCCCCCATTCACTGCTTCTGTGTCATTTTCAAAGTTACAGGCTGCTATCATATTCTCAGGGCTTGATTTTTTCCTTTCTGAGGTTGAGAAGTTCTAACCTATTTAGTCTTTACTCATACATATGCATGGAGGATGTGAAAATACTGCTGCAGAGTGCTTGTTTCACCCACTTCAGTAGCTGATACTAACAGTGATGAAAGCCTACAGCTATCTGGAAAATCAGGCAGAAATGGTTGTACCAATGATTCTAGTGCTGTAAAACTAAGAGCTTCTGGGAATGTGAGAAAAGAAGTACAGAAAAAATAAATGCAGTCTAGAGGGCATGTCCTATGTATCTAGAGGGCATTTCTTATTTGTGATAAATGAACTCCATATCGCTCTTTAAGCATACTGCTTTCATCCCCGGATGCCAGCATCCACAACTACATCTGCTCAACACCAAAACTGCTTTGCCAATCCAATCTAATCTTTCAAGAAAACTCTCCCAGGAGTTTTCCATTTCCTGAACACCCCGAAAGCCCTTTTATAATAGTCCTTATATAAGTCCTTTTTTTTCTCTCTACAACTTCCTGAAAGGAGGGGGCACTGAGGAGGGGGGTGGTCTTTTTGCCCAACTAACCAGCGATGGGACAAGAGGAAATGGCCTCAAGTTGCACCAAGGGAGGTTTAGATTGGATATTAGGAAAAATGTCTTTCTTGAAAGAGTGGTGAGGCATTGGCACAGGCTGCCCAGGGAAGTGGTGGAGTCCCCATCCCTGGAGGGGTTCAAAAAATGTGTGGATGTGACACTCCAGGACATGGTTTAGCAGGCAAGGTGGTGTTGGGTTGATGGTTGGACTAGATGATCTCAGAGGTCTTTTCCAACCTTAATGATTCTATGATTCTATGATGTTATGATAATGATCAGGCTGTGAAAAGCAGTGTGTTACTAAAAGGAGAATATGCATGTTGCTTTCCAATGGACATATTTAAGAAGATAACAGAAATGACAATTAAAAAAATCCGACTTCTTCCACTCAACTTGTGTAACAAAAGGGTTTGGCTGATTTTATAGTTCTTTTAGTTCTACCATGGTGCCACACTGCAAATGAGTACTGCATGGAATGGCCACTGATCGCTTGGATTTTCAGATTGCTGCCAAGAATTGATCAAGTTCTTGCTAATACTTTTCATTAATCTTGAAACTAGTTTGATACTGACCAACGGCACAGGCTCTAGATCTATGGATTGAAAAATGGCTGTGAGGAGAGAAGAGAAGAGCAGGCATTATCTTGTGCAATAAACTCAGGGGGACTTAGAAAAGAGATTTGAAATACATGACTTAGAATATTTCCAAAATTGTTTCTTATACACTGGCGAAGAACCTTAATATGCAGCTCTTCCTTACAGTTGATTGGATGATGTTTGATTCAGTCTGATTTTTTACATTTAAAATATTTTCTGGTTTCCGTTGCACAAGGAAGAAAACATAACATTGTATTTTTTTATTTATGATCCACCCAAATCTCAGTCATAATGTGTTTAATTTGACATGTAATGTTATTGGGGTTTTTTGATTACACAAATAAGAACATGAGTCTTGAAGGATCCAGACAACCTCTCTTTTGGTTTTGCTCCTTGCCCAAATCGAAGAAGATTATTCCTCAGTCAAAGATCATGCCAAATTTGGAAGGATTGAGGTTGTTGTTGTTTGGGTTTTTTTTAGTATGATAATATTGAAAATTATCTATTTCTGAAAAATAGAAATGGTATCTTCAAGTCACGTAAAAATAAATAGGAGTAAGCGCACACCAAATATAAAGAAAGCCACCAAAATAATGAATAAAAATGTCCTGTGCACCCAGTTTTGTGTAAGAAGCAAGGAAAAAGTAATGGAAGCTCAAGAAGATACATATGGTCCTCAGCTGTGAAAGGCACCTATATCGGCGGTATCTGTTGAAGATATGCTGAACTGTAGCCACAACTTTCAACCTTCTCACCCTGAGCGTCCCCATAAGTGGGTAGCACTGGACAGCATAGAGCTGGAGTAAGCAGTTTGGGGTTTTGCCCAATGCACTATTTCCCAATACCAATAGTTTAAACAGGTAACTTTGAAGCCAAGAATTAATGAGAAATCAAACAAATAAAACTGAAGCATTTTCAGAGAAATTATGACCATATGTCCATGCTAAATGTTGGGTGCATAAATCCCTGTGCTTTAGGACGGTGAGCAGAGTGGTTTGGGTTATAAAAGCTATACCATGGGAAGGTTATACTACACCTGTCCAAGAAAAGACATTTTCCCACTAGTCAGAGTCAGAGCAAGACAGAGTATTTGCCTAACTTTTTATCTCTGAAGTAAGAGGAATGAGTCTCAATTTCACAGAAATAAAAGTATCAAGAACATTATTCCATACTCAAAATACCTTGAGATGTCATGAACTAGCCCAAAACCAGCACTTGAGCTCAGTTACTTTGCTTTATCATACAGTTAAGGAAATCTTAATTATTTCCAGTGAGACTTCTACTTCAGCAAGTAACCCAAACCAAAACTGATCCAAAACGCCCTAAGCAATGAGATCTGCTATTCTTACATGTCCAAATAGCCACGTGGATTTTTGTATTTTATTAATTTCACCTATTTTTTTCAGCTCCCTTTTCTAGGTATCAGTATGGGTTCAAGCCTAGTACAAGGAATAACCACGTGATAAAAAAATGCATTCGTGTAAGACCAGGAATAAACTATGGTCTTACAGGGCCATTATTTTCATGCCATATTTTTTCTGTGTCTGCACCGCTAAAACTGATCAGTGTATGCAGGCAAGAAAGGAAATAAAAGTATATTTGGTATCCAAAACCAATATCACAAATCCTAATGTGCACCAAATAATTCTAATTTAATTATGCAAAAAAGGCTTCTAACCTTAATAACAAATCATTATCTCAAGCAAATCTGAATTGGCTTATAGAGTGTCAAAATATGAATATCTTCTCTTAGCAGGTAAAATGCAACCTGGGGAAATACAAAACGTGTCTGGTAAATTAATAATCGGTTAGTAGAAATTGCAGACAGCAGCAGGAAGAAGCAATGTAGTTAAAAAAGATTTTTTTATGGATTAATAACTAGTAGTTTATCCTCTCTTTCCTTCTCCCTCTCCCTCTCTGTCTTTCATGATCCTCCTTTTCCCCTCCTCCACCCACTCCTCGCCTAACCCAATCAGCTCTTGCTCGTTAATTTACTTCTAGAGCTTAGCTTTTCTTCCACTACTCAAGAGTAACCAGGACACAATTCTCATGCACATCTTCTTCACTGTGCAGAGACTATTTGGGGAGAAAGCGGAGCAGGATCTGTACATGAAGCAGAGGTTCTTTGCTATACAGATAAAATCACTGCTTCCTCGCTTTCCTACTCTCTCTTTTAGCTGTGGCCTTGCCACTTCAGAGTCAGAGCATTTTGTAACCTGTAATGGGATTGTAAGATGTCTGTGAAGTATGGGACTATTATTCTTGTTTTACAGACAAGAATTGGTAGAGTGGCCTGCCTAAAAAGCCACACTTTGGGAGAGCTGAGCTGGGACCTCAAGCGTGGCACAGCACCTGGGAAAGGGGAAGAAAAGGCAGTCATGAGTGAGCAACCATGTCACAGGGGAAATTAGCAGAGAAAGATGAAGACCTTATAAATGATGTGGGACTAGCAGAGCTACAGACCATGAGAAGGAAATATTTAGGTTGATATGATTTCATGCATCATATTAGTGATAATATCCTAGAAGCACTGTGGACAAATTACTGCACTGAAATAAGACTCTGTTAGTCATGGTTCAAACCAGCAGGAAATATAAAAAATTATTTTTTGCACCTGAAAAAAGCAGGAAGAAATCTCTATACTACAAAGGATGGTGAAATGTTCTCCAATCCTTTCTCCTCAAGTAGTACACTAAGAAAAATTTCTCCTGAAATTTTCAGGTCAACAGGAATCTGCATGCAGGAACCCTGAACAGGCTGGGTCGGGACATCTGTGTCTCCCAGGAAGTGACCTTTATTTACTACCCTCTGGATGCGACCATCCAACCAATTCCTCATCCACCAAACAGTCCACCCTTCAAATCCATACCTCTCCAATGTAGAGAGAAGAATGTTGTGGGGGACCACGTCAAAGGCCTCACAGAAGCACAGACAGATGACCCCCATAGGTCTTCCCTTCCCATCGTCCACTGCTGTGGTTCCCCCACCATAGAAGGCCACTAGGTTGGTCAGGCAGGACTTGCCCTTGGTGAAGCCATGCTGGCTGTCTCGAATGACCTCCCTGTCCTCCCTGTGCCTTAGCATAGCTTCTAGGAAGATCTGTTCCATGATCTTCCCAGGCACAGAGGTGAGGCTGACACATGGGTAGTTCCCAGGGTCCTCTTTTCTACCCTTTTTACAAAAGGCTGCAATGCTTCCCTTTTTCCAGTCACCAGGGATTTCCCCTGACTGCCATGACTATTCAAATACCATGGAGAGTGGCTTGGGAACTACAGCAGCCAATTCCCTCAGAACTCTGGGTTGCATCTCATCAGGTCCCATAGACTTGTGTATGTTCAGGTTCCTTAGGTGGTCATGAACCTGAGCTTCTCTCACAGTGGGAGTGACTTTGTTCCCCCAGTTCCTGCCTTGTGGTCCATCCACTCGAGAAGTGTGGGAAGAGAGGTTGACAGTGAAGACTGAGGCAAAGAATTTGTTAAGTACCTCAGGCCGCCTCCTTGTCTGTTCTTACCAGTTTGCCAGTCTTGCTCATCAGGGGGTTACGCTTTCTTTGACCTCCCTCTTCTGGCTGACATATCTGTAGAAGCCCTTCTTAATATTCTTTGTGTCCCTTGCCAAGTTCAGCTTCAGCTGTGCCTTGGCCTTCCTGACCCCAGCCCTACACAACTGGGCAAAGTCCTGATACTCTTCCNTTGCCAGTCTTGCTCATCAGGGGGTTACGCTTTCTTTGACCTCCCTCTTCTGGCTGACATATCTGTAGAAGCCCTTCTTAATATTCTTTGTGTCCCTTGCCAAGTTCAGCTTCAGCTGTGCCTTGGCCTTCCTGACCCCAGCCCTACACAACTGGGCAAAGTCCTGATACTCTTCCCAGGACACCTGTCCCTGCTTTCACTGCCTGTGCGGTTCCTTCTTGCCCTTTAGTTGACCAGCAGATAGGACCAGTTCTCGTCCCAGCCAGCGTGGATTGTGGAAAGCAGGTGTCAAAGTGCCAACTGGCTCAGCATTGGCTCTTGATGCCAGAAGTAAAAAAATGCTTGGGATGCATAAAAGAAATATAGATGTTTTATTTCTGAAAAATAAAAACACAGATGAGAGAAATACTGAACTAGTGAGTTGTGGTCTCTGACTATAAATGAAAGACATTAGCAATGCTTTCTTACAGAATATGCAAGTAGAAACTGAGACACAGAGACGGAGACATAAATTCTGCCATTCTGGGGAAATGTCCCATGAATTCAGAGTTCAGATTGCGACTGTGGTCCAGGAAAGTGCCTGCAAAATCACCCTTGGAAATGAACACTTCCCAAGGGGAGGCCAGCAGAAAAGAAAGAAAAGGTTGAATTCATGAGTGAGAAATAATCACATCCAAGTGTTACTACAGGTCCACCAACACAACACACAGTTGAGGGAAGTCATTTATGTTAAGAGGCACCCATAAAGAAAGCAAAGTGGTTGTAATTATTTATCTTAACTATTTTATGATTACAGGAAAAGAAGAGATAAAATTAAAAATAAATAAATAAAAAAAGACTGAAAGCAGTGGTTACTTCCTTTATAGACTATTTGGGCTGGATCTGCCCAGAGATTTTTAACAGTGATTACACCTCTAGGAGTAGGTCTGCTCTTTGATGGGATCAGGGTCCCTTAGTTCCCTTAGGAAATAAATGACTAATGAGTACCACTTCACTGTACCTTGGAATACTAAAACTGGTAATAAACAGGTTACTGATTTCCTCTAGGGTTTGATGACTCTTATCTGGTATCACATGAATAGACCAACAAGGTCCAGAAAGAACCTCCAGAGATCATGCAGTCCGTATGTTGCAAGCTGACCTCAAACCCAGCAGATATCTCAAACCATTGACATATTTTAAGCTAAGACCTTCGGGAAAGCTATGCAAAGAACTGCCCTGAGTCAAGGACAGAATTTCACTCTATTTATCAGCAGTAATGTCCTTTTTCTTTGTGTGGATATGGCAATCTGTGTCATCCGGTGCTTAGACAGGAGAACCATTAGACTATCATGCAAAAACCCAGTAAGATGCTGTGCTGGTTTTGGCTGGGATAAAGTTACTTTTCTTCACAGGGGCTAGTATGGGGCTATGCTTTGGATTTGTGCTGGAAACAGACCTGATAACACAGGGACGTTTTCATTACAGCTGAGCAGCACTTGCACAGAGTCAAGGCCTTTTCTGCTCCTCACCCCAGCAGCGAGCAGCTGGGGGCGCAAGGAGCTGGGAGGGGACAGGGCTGGGACAGCCGACGCCGCCTGACCCAAGGGATGGCCCACACCATATGGCGTCATGCTTAGCATATAGAGCTGGGGGAAGAAGAAAGAAGGGAGGGACATTCGGAATGATGGTGTTTGTCTTCCCAAGTCACCGTTGCATGTGATGGAGCCCTGTTTTCCTGGAGATGGCTGAACACCTGCATGCCCATGGGAAGTAGTGAATGAATTACTTGTTTTGCTTTGCTTGCGTGCGTGGCTTTTGCTTTACCTATTAAACTGTCCTTATCTCAACCCACGGGTTTTCTCATTTTTCTGATTCTCTCCCCCATCCCACTGGGGGGAGTGAGCGAGGAGCTGTGTGAGGCTTAGTTGCCAGCTGGGGTTAAACTGCAACAGATGCCTATTCTCAAGAAAGCAAACAACAAAAGCTCATTGAATGGAACACATGCTAAAAGTTTATTGATGTGGAAGGTTTTTTCCCAGAAACTTACTTAGATGTCTAAAAGTCTGCTGTTTGCTCTTCTGTCAAAGGCATTGTGTTCTTGACTGAGATGTGCACATCAGCGTCTTATCTCACACCTCCTGCTGGGTGCATTCGTAAACAAGGTATCTGTCCTCTTTCTCTGAGCTGAACAATGCAGGAGGTGGGTTTTGAATGCAGTCACCAGTACAACAGGTGGGAGGCTCAAGAAAAATCGGACAGAGGTGCTTCCCATAAAATGCATAATGAAATGGTGAAAGTCACGAGTGCTGCTCATCAGTGGAGTTACATGTTTAGTAGGCATGGTGGTATTGCGTTGACGGTTGGACTAGATGATCTCAGAGGTCTTTTCCAACCTTAATGATTCCATGACTTTATGATTCTATGTTTACAGGGAGGATATAGCTGTAGAAGCTGGCAGACAGTGACAACAGGAGCCATAAGGAGAACAGACCAGGAGAGAAATAAGTAGCTGACTGCTGTCCGTTTCAATTCTTATTCTTTTTCTTACTGGAAGAGATGCTGGTGATCATCATGTCTCCCTTTGGACATAACACAAGGCACAGGAGTCTCACCCAGTGACTACTCCATAAAGCTATGTCTGCAAAGGAAATTCAATCTTGATTTAAGAGAGGAACAAATGTGACTGCAGGCCAGTTTATACCAGCTTCATGAGATCAGGCTCATAATGTCATGACTTGCAGCAATGTGACCTTTTTGGAAACCATTTGTTCTCGGAGGTTAAAATGAATATATCTTCCTGTTCTTTGCTTGAACAGCTCCTCCAAACTGCTTTGAAAATCCCCAGCAAGATAGTGTCAAGTTCATCACTTACTAAAAAATTCTCTTCACAGAATTTCTCCAAGCAAGAAAGAAAACTACTATATTCAGAGACATCTTATTTATATATATATTTAAAAAACCCCACATTACTTGAAAGGACCTTGAAAATACTGAACTGTTTTCGTCTAACCCAGAAGGAAGAAGCTTTTTTTTTTTTTTTCTTTTCCCATTGGATTGAAGTGAGTGGAAGAGGTGGTTGGAGTGGGGGATACATAACATATAAATGTCAGCGGATATGGAGGATGTGCATTGAAATGTATTTAGCAGTTATGAGATACAACATAGCTCTCTAAATCTGTTAGAAAGGAAGTAAAACATTTCTTCTTATGTACTGAAGAAGCTTCTCGATCTTAGCTCTTACTCAGAGGCATCCCAGAGATGAATATTCTTTCCATTTCTTTCCACAGGTACTTGTTTTATCCACCAAACTGTGTTTCAGACAAGGGGATATAATACAGGCAACAATGAATCAGAAATTTTACTGCTGAGACACCATTTCCAACAGTCCAGATCCAAGAAATAGTATCTTTTAAATGGTGATCAGTGCAGTTGGGAAATGGCATAGCTCCAGAGGAAAATGGAAATACAAGTAATTAATTACTAGTTCTGCTCTCTATTCAAGTGCAGGCAAATAGTCACTCAGTTAACCGTGATATTACTATAGTCAGTCCTCTTATAATAGTCCTGATATGCCCTTGATCCTTTCAATTAATGGTGTATTTGCTCACTAATTGTGCCCTAGACTGCAGTAAAATTCTCAAGTAGACTATTTCTGTTTTAATCTTTCTTAGAGCCCTGTCAGGTTTGGAGTGTCAACGTCTTTTTTAAAATTAATTCTTAAATCCCAATATTATATTGCATGATTATAGCATGGGAGAAAATAAAATGAAATCTGCATTGTGGATACCCATACTCTCTATTACATGTCCCTGCCTGCAGCAACTAACTTCAGTAGTTGGCAACATCCCTTCCTTTCATCCATTCACTCCTGAATCTCTGTTCAAAACTTGTCTCTGGCATATTGTTTTTCCATTGTTTTCCTAACATTTTGGTTTTTTAAATTGTTTAAAAATCATATTTATTGTACATCAAAGAAAACCCAGCAACCAGGAAAGGAGCCATGCTGAAGGTCAAGAGCTTCTGAGGTTTAGTTTTTCTTTACTTTGATTTGATCAGAGAGCTTTTTGGGCTTTCATAGAATCATAGTATCACAGACTGGTTTGAGTTGGAAGGGACCTTTAGAGGCCATCTAGTCCAACCCCTCTGCAATGGGCAGGGACATCTTCAACTGGAGCAGGTTGCTCAGAGCCCCGTCCAGCCTGACCTGGAATGTCTGTAGGGATGGGACCTCCACTACCCCTCTGGGCAACCCATTCCAGTGTTTCACCACCCTCATTGTAAAAAATTTCTTCCTTATATCCAGTCTAAATCTACCCTCCTTTAGTTTAAAACCATTACTTCTTGTCCTGTCACAACAGGCCTTGCTAAAAAGATTGTCCCCATCTTTCCTGTAGGCCCCCTTTAAGTACTGGAAGGCCATAATAAGGTCTCCCTGCAGCCTTCTCTTCTCCAGGTTGAGCAACCCCAACTCAATTTTACATTGGTTTGAGACGGAATCGGTTTAAGCACAGGAATATTATTGTTGGTGGACTGATGGGTGCCTTCAGGGCTGTGGCTGCTGTAGACCAGCAGGTCGTCTGGACGTGCTCTACAGAGCGCAGAAGCGTGAGGCAGGGAAGAGCTGGAGTACCTACCTGCCTTCTGAGCACTGCAGATATCTCACTGACTCGTGGAGTCTTGCTAAAATGCCAGAGGTAAATAGAGAAAAGGACAAAAACACTAATAGACAGTTTTCAAGGACTTTTTGCAAACATCATTTCAGGAAGTAAAAGACAGCTGCTATTAATACATTTGAATTGCATGTCATTGGTTTCTGGGTTATATTTTGCAAAGGCATTCTGGTAGCGGGAACCATGGGAAGCTGGAATGCGGGCATGAGGAGGTCTCCGAGATGCTGCAGGAAGCCTGAGCTGGAGGACGCACCTCCAGCAGAGGGTGGGATTGGTGGCGGTTGTCCCAGTGCATGTTCTCCACTAATGGCATCCACCTACAAAGCAGAAGTGTCCCTGAACATGGGACTATGGTGGATTTTTCTCTTTGTTCGCTGACAGAGTGGAGTAACAGCTGTGATAACCAGCCAGGACTCCATGCCTTCTCTGGAAGCAGTTGTTACAGACACACAGTGCAGCCACTCAAAAGCTGCTGCTCCTTCCAAGCTAAAACAGACCTTTGAATTCATTCCTGCAAAAAAGGTCATTGCCAGCAATTTGTTTTGCTGTAGCCCTATTTGTCTCTGACTTGTGATTACAGTACCCAGGGGACGAACAGAGTATGTTCTCACAGCCACACAAACGCGCGTCTTCATTGTTTCAAGTACTTTTAAACTATTTTTATTGCATTGCCGTGCTGAAGCGCTGATGTTCTTCAATGTCTGCTGCCAATGTTTGTTGTACGCTGAAGAGAAGATGCATAAGGCTTAGGAAAGATTAGCTTGCAGGGGGAATACAAGTTATAGGAGCTTGATACTTATTAAGTTAATTATTCAGTGGAACTTGTTCTTCCCTTATAAATTTCATTTAATCTTTGCAGCACAATTTCCTTCAGAAAACACGATGATCTTAATGAGTCAAATCTGAAGTCTTCTGTTCTTTTCAGGTGAGCAGGTTAATTTTCTATATAATTAGTTAATTGCAAAAACTTCAGCTATTGATAGCAAGTTAGAGGGAAATCAGTACAACACCTTGTCTATGTCTCTTGAGGTAAATTATCTGAGAAGAGGTTGGCACTGTAAAGATTACAGAAATTTTGAAGGTCTTTGTAAAATGTTTAGCTTTAAGAAATTAGAAACGAAGAGCATACATTTAGCAGTGAGATGGGTTTATTCATTAGTATTCTTATCTTCTTTTGTTCACTTATTTTAAGTCCTGACACTTTTTCACTTTTCTTTTTACTTTCTTTTGCCATCGTGATGTGAGTTACAGATTTCCTCCCAAGGTTTGCGTGCCTTTCTATTACAGATCTGCTTCAAATTCTTTTAACCCCTGAAGCGTTAGAATTTGTAACTCTGCCAGCATCTCAGCTTTAAAGTATTTCTATTTGGTTTTTCAAATGCAAACCACATTTTCTCTCTTCCTTTTTCCAGCCTCACATGGGAATAGCAATCTTCTGCTCAGCTTTCTGATGGCTGAACCAGCCCTGTCTCTAGCTACTGCAGCTGCAGTCTCTGGAAATCCTTAGTGAAATGGCAATACCAGGGTGATGCTATTACTTGTCACCATAATCTTCTGCAGTGCATTTGACATGGATGTCAACACATAAAAATCAATCCGTTCTTGGCTTCCGTGTTTGGAAATTTCCTTCTCTGTCAGAGCTAAGAAACCACCCTAGTCAGAGCACCAGTTCAGACTCTCCCCGTGGAACACAGCAGCTTCTACGTGTCTGGAGGGAGCAGGAAGAACGGCTTCCAGGGCTCACATTTTCTACTGGGTCAGACGACAAACTGGGCAGAGCGCTGGGACCATGGACCGGTGCATCTGGAGGCAGCGGGACAACAAGTCTCTGAGCTCCATGCTACCAGTGTTGCTGGGAGAGTGCCCCTCAGATTCCATGGGCACGCAGGACAGTAGACAGGCTGGCAGATCTGTTTTTAGGTTTTGGGTAGGAGAGCAGGACTGCCATTCCCCCAAAACAGAGCCTCACTTGAAGAGCATGAAATGTCACTTTTTCTTTGTGCCAATAATGGCCAGAGGCAACAACAGCAGCAGTGTCCTCATTTGGATGCAGCGTTTTCAACAGTTATTTTAACGGGTCAGAGGTGCCAGATCAGAACAGAATTTAACTCATTTCAGTGTTGCTGTTGCTGAACTTATTAATGTTGCAGCGTGGTGTACGTACAGACAAGCCCACATCCTCCTAACACCCCTGTGAAATACGTAGCATTTGTCTGAATTAACAAACACACCGTCTCAGCCGAGGGCCACCCACGGCACAGTCCAGTGGCCCTTGAAACAAGGGAAAGTGTCCCAGGATCCCCTGCACGCGTGGCTCAGCCCCAGTCCCAATGGAGCCCCGGGCAGCAAGGAGGAGCTGTCAGATGCTGGCAAAGGATTGGAGAGGCAGGGGAAGACGGAGAAGGTGCTGGCACTTTGCTCTCCCTCAGCCCTTGCCCATCCTGCTGCACCTCCACGCTTCAGACCTGCCTTTTGCTGTTGGTTTGAGCGTCATGTGCTTAAACAAACGGCTGACCTGTGAGCGCAAACGGCACCGCGCGCACAGAACCCACGGAGAGATGGGCACGTCTCCTCAGTGCTGCCTGTGCCTGGTGGCAGGGGAAGCTGCTGCCCGCAGGCTGGGCAGGCTAGCCTTGCACAGCGTGTGGAGCTTCTGCGTGCTGTGCACAGAAACGCTCTCACAGGCTGGGCTTTTACGCTCTCTTATCGGGTGTAACTTGTTATTGGTCCTGGAATATACATTCTCGGGAGGTGATATATGTAGCCCATAAGGACATATGATGAGTTTTCTTAATGGGCATGAATACTGGCATTGTAAATAGAGCCAGTGCAGCATTTACACTTTTTGCTGTAGCACTTCCTGCTAATTCCATACAAATATTTGAGTGACAAGCAGCGCTTCTAAATGTGCATTGATTTAATAAAAAAAGTAATAACCTCCCATTCAGCCGTTTTCAGTGCCTGAAAAAGAAAAGATACTACTGAGTGATTTGAGTAAACTCTTCACCCAATTAATGTAAGCTATCATTTCATGCATTTTCCTTCTCAACTTGGTATCAGGAAAAATCCAAATGGAAATTGTGCACAGGAGAATATATCCCAGGACATAGGAGATACTTACAGAAACCTCAATAACTGTCATCAACTTTAATGTAGGCAGGAACTTGATAATAAACCTTCTACAGAATCACCCACCAAGGATCATTCTTATGACAGTAGAGATACCCATACAGACTTGCTCACTGATTACAAAATGTTTACTACAATGGTTGGCAAAGGCAAAAAGCTGCCTTATGGACTGTGTTATTGTATCTATGGACAATAATATCCATTCCCATAGTGTCTACCTGGAAAGGTTCCTTATTTTAACAACAGCAGCATTTTATGAAGACTTTACTAAAAGTAAAACTTTACATGTCACCTGATTTGTTCCAGCTACACACTTTAATTTAAGAAAGTGAATAAATCAAACAATGTGTAACAAAGGCTTTCAGAATTCCTACAAGTATTTGTTTTAAAAGAAGGTGAGAAAAAAAGGCAAATTCATCTTCCTAATAAAAAGCCCTTCACTAAAGTGATACTGCCAAATGAAGACTTTGATTTCTTTTGAGAACTTTCAACGCTCATGCTTAGGAATGCATATTTGGTTTTCGTTCATGTCCCATATACTCAGGGCCAAGTTCAGCCTTGGGAGGTGTGCATATGCAATTCCCAATGAAGTGGAAGCTCATGCAAGGCCAGTAGTTGCCCATTATTAAACAGTAATTGTTTCAACAAAGTGCTGTTCAACCATATTCAGTGGTTGAGCAGCGTTACATTAATAAATTAAAGTAAAGAACCTCAGGGCCTGGCACAGAATTTTTATTTGAATATGTTTAATTGCATTCCTAACTTTTTTCTGAAAATAATCTTTACACAGGACTCTCTCCAATTAAAAATTATGCAGAACCTGGCATTCAAAGTGTTTGAAAGTATTTTTCATACAGCTGGGTGGAAAGCCATGAAGCCGAGAGCCTCGCATGTAGGGAACAGCTTTGTTTTCCACCCTGTCTTTTGGAAAACAGTAGCTCCAAAGAGACCATGAGTGCCCAAAGTGATTCTGTGTGTAGGGAAAAAAAAGAACATTGGAGAAAAAATATAGTAAGTAAAAGCCAAAAACTGGTTTTACCGATTTATGGGGACTATCTGAGATGGTTACTGAAGTACTGTGGAAAATCCTGTCTCCATAAGAATGGTGGAAAACTGAAAAGGTTTTGGAAAGACAATCATAACTATGACACAGTTTTAGAAAATTCTACGAGGTTTTTAACCTAACAGAGGGAAAGGACTCAAATCTAAGTGTAGGCATGTATAATCAGAGCAAGATTAGTGATTGCAGGCAATTTTGCAAATTAATATTTAAATGGCCAGTACAATGAAAGGTGTGGAGGCTGCAAGCAGAAAAGGTCTGTCTAGAAATGAGACACAAGCCCATTCAGTGCATTTCCAATGATGACAATTAACAATAGGAATGACAGGACAAGAGGCAATGGCCTCAAGTTGCGCCAGGGGAGGTTTAGTTTGGATATTAGGAAAAATGCCTTTCCTGAAAGAGTGGTGAGGCATTGGCACAGGCTGCCCAGGGAGGTGGTGGAGTCCCCATCCCTGGAGGGGTTCAAAAAACATGTGGATGTGGCACTCCAGGACATGGTTTAGTAGGCATGGTGGTGTTGGGTTGACGGTTGGACTCAATGATCTCAGAGGTCTTTTCCAACCTTAATGATCCTGTGATTCTATAATTCTATGATCTGCAACAGGGTAAATTCTTTGTCATTGAAAATTGCCTTGACAGGGCCACAACCATCTGTCCTTGCAGAACAGCCCCTGTGCCCCAGCCACAGAGTGTCGTTATGGAGATGTCACCAGCTGTGTTATGGGACCCACTGGCTGGCTGTCCTTTTGCTTCTGTATTAAGACGCAGACAGAAGTTGCTGTCTCCCATAAAAGACCAGTCATGGAGGTTCCTCTCAGGAGTGGTGCTTCCACTCATAAGGAAGAACTCTCAAGTTAAACACCTTTATTTAATTCAAGATCCTTAACTTACGAAGGTGCGATTCATTCAGAGTTTGTAGTGAAGTTACTTCACTCAGGTGCCTCATATGAGGCACTAAAGTTTAAAAAATTTAGATGCTGCTGAAAGGAAATGCCAGTGAATGAATTTTAACTTTAATTAAAAAAAAA